>JAUJYZ010000175.1:0-40705 GCA_033675265.1 Actinostola sp. cb2023 | reverse complement strand
GTTTGCCATTTACTAGATTTTCACCAAGATGGAGAACCTAGTGATGACCAAGATATTTCTGACAAGGGAAACAGGCCGATGCACTGCGATGCCACAGACAGCGCAGCAACATGTGTGAAACACCACCATATCGGCTTCAGCGAATCGTCCCTGACGCGAGATCGACAATTTTGTTGCAGCACTCCATTTGGAAGTCCACCATCGATGGCGTGTTTGCGGCCCAGCGACCTGCAGAGCTGCGTCGTCAAGTATCTGCAACAAGTACTGAACAGAATTGGTGACGATCAAGCGGACTATCTACCAGAAACCTTTCGGAGTGAGGAATTGTCAAAACCGCCTTCGCCTGAGTGCCTCTGGAAGCTGAACAAAAATACTATTCATCTTTTTGATGGAGATGGTGGAGAAGTAAGTTTGTGGATGCAAATTGGACTTAAACAGTCACTTGATTTATGTTTGAGGGGCACAAGTTGCTTAAATATTGTCACGTGTTTTACTCTCCATAAACAAAGTCTTCACTTACTCTATTCTGCTCTATTCAATTGGACTTGTTCGTCAGTTTAATAAGCATTTACTTGTCTTTTCTAGATTGAAGAAGATCCCATCGCACTGGCATCACGACGTCCCACTTCGCAGAGAATGTATTTCCGGATTAAACACCACGACGCTCCTGAAGTTTTCCAAACCTTTCGAATCTACCGATGCGTTGAAGGGAGACGAGTCCATGTACACACAGCGAACGTAGGAGTCGAATCTCTTTACTGTGCTAGAGCATTGTTGGCTAAATCGTCAAATGTCTATCTAGAAGTGAAGTTAAGACCAGATAACGAGGCATATCTCGAGGAAGACCACTATGGAAGAAAATTGGTAAACCTATGGCTGCAATTCGAAAACGAGGTAAAATTATTTTCATAAAATGGTGGGATAATACTGCAATTTGCAATCTGCAATTTGTTGCGCGCAATAAGTAGGATCACAACATTTGCAAACTGCAGAGGTGGACACATGTTGCAATCATATTGCCACCAATATTGCGCGCAATGCTGCATTGCAGTGTGCGATTGAATCGTTAACTAATTAGCGTGCACAATTCCGAACTAGCGGCGAGCGCTAGTGCTAGAGCGTGCGAAAAGTGTTCTGTAAATACGACCGTTACTCCATATAAAATCGTTTCCCGATTTGTTATCTTGAGCAATGCCAGCCCGCCAGGAAAAGCCTTTGATGATCACATTTTAATTGTTTGCCATTTACTAGATTTCACCAAGATGGAGAACCTAGTGATGACCAAGATATTTCTGACAAGGGAAACAGGCCGATGCACTGCGATGCCACAGACAGCGCAGCAACATGTGTGAAACACCACCATATCGGCTTCAGCGAATCGTCCCTGACGCGAGATCGACAATTTTGTTGCAGCACTCCATTTGGAAGTCCACCATCGATGGCGTGTTTGCGGCCCAGCGACCTGCAGAGCTGCGTCGTCAAGTATCTGCAACAAGTACTGAACAGAATTGGTGACGATCAAGCGGACTATCTACCAGAAACCTTTCGGAGTGAGGAATTGTCAAAACCGCCTTCGCCTGAGTGCCTCTGGAAGCTGAACAAAAATACTATTCATCTTTTTGATGGAGATGGTGGAGAAGTAAGTTTGTGGATGCAAATTGGACTTAAACAGTCACTTGATTTATGTTTGAGGGGCACAAGTTGCTTAAATATTGTCACGTGTTTTACTCTCCATAAACAAAGTCTTCACTTACTCTATTCTGCTCTATTCAATTGGACTTGTTCGTCAGTTTAATAAGCATTTACTTGTCTTTTCTAGATTGAAGAAGATCCCATCGCACTGGCATCACGACGTCCCACTTCGCAGAGAATGTATTTCCGGATTAAACACCACGACGCTCCTGAAGTTTTCCAAACCTTTCGAATCTACCGATGCGTTGAAGGGAGACGAGTCCATGTACACACAGCGAACGTAGGAGTCGAATCTCTTTACTGTGCTAGAGCATTGTTGGCTAAATCGTCAAATGTCTATCTAGAAGTGAAGTTAAGACCAGATAACGAGGCATATCTCGAGGAAGACCACTATGGAAGAAAATTGGTAAACCTATGGCTGCAATTCGAAAACGAGGTAAAATTATTTTCATAAAATGGTGGGATAATACTGCAATTTGCAATCTGCAATTTGTTGCGCGCAATAAGTAGGATCACAACATTTGCAAACTGCAGAGGTGGACACATGTTGCAATCATATTGCCACCAATATTGCGCGCAATGCTGCATTGCAGTGTGCGATTGAATCGTTAACTAATTAGCGTGCACAATTCCGAACTAGCGGCGAGCGCTAGTGCTAGAGCGTGCGAAAAGTGTTCTGTAAATACGACCGTTACTCCATATAAAATCGTTTCCCGATTTGTTATCTTGAGCAATGCCAGCCCGCCAGGAAAAGCCTTTGATGATCACATTTTAATTGTTTGCCATTTACTAGATTTCACCAAGATGGAGAACCTAGTGATGACCAAGATATTTCTGACAAGGGAAACAGGCCGATGCACTGCGATGCCACAGACAGCGCAGCAACATGTGTGAAACACCACCATATCGGCTTCAGCGAATCGTCCCTGACGCGAGATCGACAATTTTGTTGCAGCACTCCATTTGGAAGTCCACCATCGATGGCGTGTTTGCGGCCCAGCGACCTGCAGAGCTGCGTCGTCAAGTATCTGCAACAAGTACTGAACAGAATTGGTGACGATCAAGCGGACTATCTACCAGAAACCTTTCGGAGTGAGGAATTGTCAAAACCGCCTTCGCCTGAGTGCCTCTGGAAGCTGAACAAAAATACTATTCATCTTTTTGATGGAGATGGTGGAGAAGTAAGTTTGTGGATGCAAATTGGACTTAAACAGTCACTTGATTTATGTTTGAGGGGCACAAGTTGCTTAAATATTGTCACGTGTTTTACTCTCCATAAACAAAGTCTTCACTTACTCTATTCTGCTCTATTCAATTGGACTTGTTCGTCAGTTTAATAAGCATTTACTTGTCTTTTCTAGATTGAAGAAGATCCCATCGCACTGGCATCACGACGTCCCACTTCGCAGAGAATGTATTTCCGGATTAAACACCACGACGCTCCTGAAGTTTTCCAAACCTTTCGAATCTACCGATGCGTTGAAGGGAGACGAGTCCATGTACACACAGCGAACGTAGGAGTCGAATCTCTTTACTGTGCTAGAGCATTGTTGGCTAAATCGTCAAATGGTCTATCTAGAAGTGAAGTTAAGACCAGATAACGAGGCATATCTCGAGGAAGACCACTATGGAAGAAAATTGGTAAACCTATGGCTGCAATTCGAAAACGAGGTAAAATTATTTTCATAAAATGGTGGGATAATACTGCAATTAAATTGCAATCTGCAATTTGTTGCGCGCAATAAGTAGGATCACAACATTTGCAAACTGCAGAGGTGGACACATGTTGCAATCATATTGCCACCAATATTGCGCGCAATGCTGCATTGCAGTGTGCGATTGAATCGTTAACTAATTAGCGTGCACAATTCCGAACTAGCGGCGAGCGCTAGTGCTAGAGCGTGCGAAAAGTGTTCTGTAAATACGACCGTTACTCCATATAAAATCGTTTCCCGATTTGTTATCTTGAGCAATGCCAGCCCGCCAGGAAAAGCCTTTGATGATCACATTTTAATTGTTTGCCATTTACTAGATTTCACCAAGATGGAGAACCTAGTGATGACCAAGATATTTCTGACAAGGGAAACAGGCCGATGCACTGCGATGCCACAGACAGCGCAGCAACATGTGTGAAACACCACCATATCGGCTTCAGCGAATCGTCCCTGACGCGAGATCGACAATTTTGTTGCAGCACTCCATTTGGAAGTCCACCATCGATGGCGTGTTTGCGGCCCAGCGACCTGCAGAGCTGCGTCGTCAAGTATCTGCAACAAGTACTGAACAGAATTGGTGACGATCAAGCGGACTATCTACCAGAAACCTTTCGGAGTGAGGAATTGTCAAAACCGCCTTCGCCTGAGTGCCTCTGGAAGCTGAACAAAAATACTATTCATCTTTTTGATGGAGATGGTGGAGAAGTAAGTTTGTGGATGCAAATTGGACTTAAACAGTCACTTGATTTATGTTTGAGGGGCACAAGTTGCTTAAATATTGTCACGTGTTTTTTTACTCTCCATAAACAAAGTCTTCACTTACTCTATTCTGCTCTATTCAATTGGACTTGTTCGTCAGTTTAATAAGCATTTACTTGTCTTTTCTAGATTGAAGAAGATCCCATCGCACTGGCATCACGACGTCCCACTTCGCAGAGAATGTATTTCCGGATTAAACACCACGACGCTCCTGAAGTTTTCCAAACCTTTCGAATCTACCGATGCGTTGAAGGGAGACGAGTCCATGTACACACAGCGAACGTAGGAGTCGAATCTCTTTACTGTGCTAGAGCATTGTTGGCTAAATCGTCAAATGTCTATCTAGAAGTGAAGTTAAGACCAGATAACGAGGCATATCTCGAGGAAGACCACTATGGAAGAAAATTGGTAAACCTATGGCTGCAATTCGAAAACGAGGTAAAATTATTTTCATAAAATGGTGGGATAATACTGCAATTAAATTGCAATCTGCAATTTGTTGCGCGCAATAAGTAGGATCACAACATTTGCAAACTGCAGAGGTGGACACATGTTGCAATCATATTGCCACCAATATTGCGCGCAATGCTGCATTGCAGTGTGCGATTGAATCGTTAACTAATTAGCGTGCACAATTCCGAACTAGCGGCGAGCGCTAGTGCTAGAGCGTGCGAAAAGTGTTCTGTAAATACGACCGTTACTCCATATAAAATCGTTTCCCGATTTGTTATCTTGAGCAATGCCAGCCCGCCAGGAAAAGCCTTTGATGATCACATTTTAATTGTTTGCCATTTACTAGATTTCACCAAGATGGAGAACCTAGTGATGACCAAGATATTTCTGACAAGGGAAACAGGCCGATGCACTGCGATGCCACAGACAGCGCAGCAACATGTGTGAAACACCACCATATCGGCTTCAGCGAATCGTCCCTGACGCGAGATCGACAATTTTGTTGCAGCACTCCATTTGGAAGTCCACCATCGATGGCGTGTTTGCGGCCCAGCGACCTGCAGAGCTGCGTCGTCAAGTATCTGCAACAAGTACTGAACAGAATTGGTGACGATCAAGCGGACTATCTACCAGAAACCTTTCGGAGTGAGGAATTGTCAAAACCGCCTTCGCCTGAGTGCCTCTGGAAGCTGAACAAAAATACTATTCATCTTTTTGATGGAGATGGTGGAGAAGTAAGTTTGTGGATGCAAATTGGACTTAAACAGTCACTTGATTTATGTTTGAGGGGCACAAGTTGCTTAAATATTGTCACGTGTTTTACTCTCCATAAACAAAGTCTTCACTTACTCTATTCTGCTCTATTCAATTGGACTTGTTCGTCAGTTTAATAAGCATTTACTTGTCTTTTCTAGATTGAAGAAGATCCCATCGCACTGGCATCACGACGTCCCACTTCGCAGAGAATGTATTTCCGGATTAAACACCACGACGCTCCTGAAGTTTTCCAAACCTTTCGAATCTACCGATGCGTTGAAGGGAGACGAGTCCATGTACACACAGCGAACGTAGGAGTCGAATCTCTTTACTGTGCTAGAGCATTGTTGGCTAAATCGTCAAATGTCTATCTAGAAGTGAAGTTAAGACCAGATAACGACGAGGCATATCTCGAGGAAGACCACTATGGAAGAAAATTGGTAAACCTATGGCTGCAATTCGAAAACGAGGTAAAATTATTTTCATAAAATGGTGGGATAATACTGCAATTTGCAATCTGCAATTTGTTGCGCGCAATAAGTAGGATCACAACATTTGCAAACTGCAGAGGTGGACACATGTTGCAATCATATTGCCACCAATATTGCGCGCAATGCTGCATTGCAGTGTGCGATTGAATCGTTAACTAATTAGCGTGCACAATTCCGAACTAGCGGCGAGCGCTAGTGCTAGAGCGCGTGCGAAAAGTGTTCTGTAAATACGACCGTTACTCCATATAAAATCGTTTCCCGATTTGTTATCTTGAGCAATGCCAGCCCGCCAGGAAAAGCCTTTGATGATCACATTTTAATTGTTTGCCATTTACTAGATTTCACCAAGATGGAGAACCTAGTGATGACCAAGATATTTCTGACAAGGGAAACAGGCCGATGCACTGCGATGCCACAGACAGCGCAGCAACATGTGTGAAACACCACCATATCGGCTTCAGCGAATCGTCCCTGACGCGAGATCGACAATTTTGTTGCAGCACTCCATTTGGAAGTCCACCATCGATGGCGTGTTTGCGGCCCAGCGACCTGCAGAGCTGCGTCGTCAAGTATCTGCAACAAGTACTGAACAGAATTGGTGACGATCAAGCGGACTATCTACCAGAAACCTTTCGGAGTGAGGAATTGTCAAAACCGCCTTCGCCTGAGTGCCTCTGGAAGCTGAACAAAAATACTATTCATCTTTTTGATGGAGATGGTGGAGAAGTAAGTTTGTGGATGCAAATTGGACTTAAACAGTCACTTGATTTATGTTTGAGGGGCACAAGTTGCTTAAATATTGTCACGTGTTTTACTCTCCATAAACAAAGTCTTCACTTACTCTATTCTGCTCTATTCAATTGGACTTGTTCGTCAGTTTAATAAGCATTTACTTGTCTTTTCTAGATTGAAGAAGATCCCATCGCACTGGCATCACGACGTCCCACTTCGCAGAGAATGTATTTCCGGATTAAACACCACGACGCTCCTGAAGTTTTCCAAACCTTTCGAATCTACCGATGCGTTGAAGGGAGACGAGTCCATGTACACACAGCGAACGTAGGAGTCGAATCTCTTTACTGTGCTAGAGCATTGTTGGCTAAATCGTCAAATGTCTATCTAGAAGTGAAGTTAAGACCAGATAACGAGGCATATCTCGAGGAAGACCACTATGGAAGAAAATTGGTAAACCTATGGCTGCAATTCGAAAACGAGGTAAAATTATTTTCATAAAATGGTGGGATAATACTGCAATTTGCAATCTGCAATTTGTTGCGCGCAATAAGTAGGATCACAACATTTGCAAACTGCAGAGGTGGACACATGTTGCAATCATATTGCCACCAATATTGCGCGCAATGCTGCATTGCAGTGTGCGATTGAATCGTTAACTAATTAGCGTGCACAATTCCGAACTAGCGGCGAGCGCTAGTGCTAGAGCGTGCGAAAAGTGTTCTGTAAATACGACCGTTACTCCATATAAAATCGTTTCCCGATTTGTTATCTTGAGCAATGCCAGCCCGCCAGGAAAAGCCTTTGATGATCACATTTTAATTGTTTGCCATTTACTAGATTTCACCAAGATGGAGAACCTAGTGATGACCAAGATATTTCTGACAAGGGAAACAGGCCGATGCACTGCGATGCCACAGACAGCGCAGCAACATGTGTGAAACACCACCATATCGGCTTCAGCGAATCGTCCCTGACGCGAGATCGACAATTTTGTTGCAGCACTCCATTTGGAAGTCCACCATCGATGGCGTGTTTGCGGCCCAGCGACCTGCAGAGCTGCGTCGTCAAGTATCTGCAACAAGTACTGAACAGAATTGGTGACGATCAAGCGGACTATCTACCAGAAACCTTTCGGAGTGAGGAATTGTCAAAACCGCCTTCGCCTGAGTGCCTCTGGAAGCTGAACAAAAATACTATTCATCTTTTTGATGGAGATGGTGGAGAAGTAAGTTTGTGGATGCAAATTGGACTTAAACAGTCACTTGATTTATGTTTGAGGGGCACAAGTTGCTTAAATATTGTCACGTGTTTTACTCTCCATAAACAAAGTCTTCACTTACTCTATTCTGCTCTATTCAATTGGACTTGTTCGTCAGTTTAATAAGCATTTACTTGTCTTTTCTAGATTGAAGAAGATCCCATCGCACTGGCATCACGACGTCCCACTTCGCAGAGAATGTATTTCCGGATTAAACACCACGACGCTCCTGAAGTTTTCCAAACCTTTCGAATCTACCGATGCGTTGAAGGGAGACGAGTCCATGTACACACAGCGAACGTAGGAGTCGAATCTCTTTACTGTGCTAGAGCATTGTTGGCTAAATCGTCAAATGTCTATCTAGAAGTGAAGTTAAGACCAGATAACGAGGCATATCTCGAGGAAGACCACTATGGAAGAAAATTGGTAAACCTATGGCTGCAATTCGAAAACGAGGTAAAATTATTTTCATAAAATGGTGGGATAATACTGCAATTTGCAATCTGCAATTTGTTGCGCGCAATAAGTAGGATCACAACATTTGCAAACTGCAGAGGTGGACACATGTTGCAATCATATTGCCACCAATATTGCGCGCAATGCTGCATTGCAGTGTGCGATTGAATCGTTAACTAATTAGCGTGCACAATTCCGAACTAGCGGCGAGCGCTAGTGCTAGAGCGTGCGAAAAGTGTTCTGTAAATACGACCGTTACTCCATATAAAATCGTTTCCCGATTTGTTATCTTGAGCAATGCCAGCCCGCCAGGAAAAGCCTTTGATGATCACATTTTAATTGTTTGCCATTTACTAGATTTCACCAAGATGGAGAACCTAGTGATGACCAAGATATTTCTGACAAGGGAAACAGGCCGATGCACTGCGATGCCACAGACAGCGCAGCAACATGTGTGAAACACCACCATATCGGCTTCAGCGAATCGTCCCTGACGCGAGATCGACAATTTTGTTGCAGCACTCCATTTGGAAGTCCACCATCGATGGCGTGTTTGCGGCCCAGCGACCTGCAGAGCTGCGTCGTCAAGTATCTGCAACAAGTACTGAACAGAATTGGTGACGATCAAGCGGACTATCTACCAGAAACCTTTCGGAGTGAGGAATTGTCAAAACCGCCTTCGCCTGAGTGCCTCTGGAAGCTGAACAAAAATACTATTCATCTTTTTGATGGAGATGGTGGAGAAGTAAGTTTGTGGATGCAAATTGGACTTAAACAGTCACTTGATTTATGTTTGAGGGGCACAAGTTGCTTAAATATTGTCACGTGTTTTACTCTCCATAAACAAAGTCTTCACTTACTCTATTCTGCTCTATTCAATTGGACTTGTTCGTCAGTTTAATAAGCATTTACTTGTCTTTTCTAGATTGAAGAAGATCCCATCGCACTGGCATCACGACGTCCCACTTCGCAGAGAATGTATTTCCGGATTAAACACCACGACGCTCCTGAAGTTTTCCAAACCTTTCGAATCTACCGATGCGTTGAAGGGAGACGAGTCCATGTACACACAGCGAACGTAGGAGTCGAATCTCTTTACTGTGCTAGAGCATTGTTGGCTAAATCGTCAAATGTCTATCTAGAAGTGAAGTTAAGACCAGATAACGAGGCATATCTCGAGGAAGACCACTATGGAAGAAAATTGGTAAACCTATGGCTGCAATTCGAAAACGAGGTAAAATTATTTTCATAAAATGGTGGGATAATACTGCAATTTGCAATCTGCAATTTGTTGCGCGCAATAAGTAGGATCACAACATTTGCAAACTGCAGAGGTGGACACATGTTGCAATCATATTGCCACCAATATTGCGCGCAATGCTGCATTGCAGTGTGCGATTGAATCGTTAACTAATTAGCGTGCACAATTCCGAACTAGCGGCGAGCGCTAGTGCTAGAGCGTGCGAAAAGTGTTCTGTAAATACGACCGTTACTCCATATAAAATCGTTTCCCGATTTGTTATCTTGAGCAATGCCAGCCCGCCAGGAAAAGCCTTTGATGATCACATTTTAATTGTTTGCCATTTACTAGATTTCACCAAGATGGAGAACCTAGTGATGACCAAGATATTTCTGACAAGGGAAACAGGCCGATGCACTGCGATGCCACAGACAGCGCAGCAACATGTGTGAAACACCACCATATCGGCTTCAGCGAATCGTCCCTGACGCGAGATCGACAATTTTGTTGCAGCACTCCATTTGGAAGTCCACCATCGATGGCGTGTTTGCGGCCCAGCGACCTGCAGAGCTGCGTCGTCAAGTATCTGCAACAAGTACTGAACAGAATTGGTGACGATCAAGCGGACTATCTACCAGAAACCTTTCGGAGTGAGGAATTGTCAAAACCGCCTTCGCCTGAGTGCCTCTGGAAGCTGAACAAAAATACTATTCATCTTTTTGATGGAGATGGTGGAGAAGTAAGTTTGTGGATGCAAATTGGACTTAAACAGTCACTTGATTTATGTTTGAGGGGCACAAGTTGCTTAAATATTCTCAAGCATGTTAAGGCCTGGGATTTTAAAGAATTCCCCTAAAACGTTAAATTTGCCTTAATTGTGTTTGGGACAGAAAAACAAAACGATTTTCGGCTACATAATATATCTCATGAAACTTAAACATTTTGGTACGAATTTCAAAATAAGGGATGGGTCACGTGACCTGTTACGTCACAAATCACGTTTTTCAATTTGGGGAGATGGAGACAAAAGGTATCAAAGTTATTTTTGTGTTTTTACCTTTGTTTTAATGTCCTTAATATGGATCTGCCTTAACACCTGGACCATCATTCTCATTTAAGGAGATATTTATCTACGTAATAGAAAAAATCTAGTCACGTGACCTATTTTACATAATATCTCCTTTAAAATGAATGATGGTCCAGGTGTTAAGGCAGATTCATAAGAACGACACGAAAGCAAAGGTAAAATCACAAAAATAACTTTGGTACCTTTTGTCTCCGTCTCCCCATATTGAAAAACGTGTGTTTTGTGACGTAGCAGGTCACGTGACCCATCCCTTATTTTGAAATACGTACCAAAATGTTAAGGTTCATGAGATATATTATGTAAACGAAAATCGTTTGTTTTTCTGTTCCAAACGCAATTAAGGCAAATTTGAGTGTTTTACCCAAAACCCAGGCCTTAACATGCTTGAGTTGTCACGTGTTTTACTCTCCATAAACAAAGTCTTCACTTACTCTATTCTGCTCTATTCAATTGGACTTGTTCGTCAGTTTAATAAGCATTTACTTGTCTTTTCTAGATTGAAGAAGATCCCATCGCACTGGCATCACGACGTCCCACTTCGCAGAGAATGTATTTCCGGATTAAACACCACGACGCTCCTGAAGTTTTCCAAAACCTTTCGAATCTACCGATGCGTTGAAAGGAGACGAGTCCATGTACACACAGCGAACGTAGGAGTCGAATCTCTTTACTGTGCTAGAGCATTGTTGGCTAAATCGTCAAATGTCTATCTAGAAGTGAAGTTAAGACCAGATAACGAGGCATATCTCGAGGAAGACCACTATGGAAGAAAATTGGTAAACCTATGGCTGCAATTCGAAAACGAGGTAAAATTATTTTCATAAAATGGTGGGATAATACTGCGTGGAAGGCAAAGTGGTTTTCCTCATCATACGGAAATGTTGCTCGTATTAATTACCAACAAACGCGCTGGTTTTTCACTTCAACTTTCTGTAACAAACTTTGTTTTGCGCAACAAGTTGCAATATTTTAATCCAAGGTTTGACGTTCATTTTCAAAGGAGTTTCTGTGCCATGATGTCGAAAAGTAGCGTTCGAAGAGATATACAGGCTTTAAAACTAAGGCTATTCTTTCCATTGTTTTTTATTTTGCACAGGAAAGCATGGTTCCATTTGCAGTCAAGTTGGCAGAGGAAGGACACACATACCAATATCTTAAGTATGGATACAGTCCCCAGGTCGCAACAGCAGTCAAGACGGCAGTGGCGAGAAAAGCTGGATTCCGTAGTCTTCCCAGACGAGTGTGGTCATATCCGTTTCGCCCATATGATGTGCGTAAAGAATGGAAAGATAACTCCGAAGTTTATGCCAAGGATTATGAAATTCCCACGCAAGATATGGACTCTTGCGAACTATTAAACCAAACTGCGCCTGCACCTGGTAATGACATTACCAAATATACTGTGCGACTTATCAAGTCTCCCCTATCCAACGAAGGACTTTGCTTCGTACACGAGTCATCTATACCACGAGCTGGCAAAGGTTTATTTCTAAGATCAAGACAGTCTCCTATTCTAAAAGGTGAGTACAGTCGAAAGTACATTGCGCGTGAAAACCGTAAAACCTATATACAGTCAAACCTCTATTAAGCGACCAACCAGTAAGTGGCCAACCGCTATTTGGCGGCCACTTGTCAATTCCTCGGGGGTGGCCGCTTAATAGAGGATAATAATAATAATTATAATAATAATAATAATAATAATAATAATAATAATAATAATAATAATTGAATTTTGCATGTTATTCTCCTTGACAGGTGATACCATCTGCAAATATGCTAGCAGTCCCAGTGAAAGGGAGTCGACAAGTAGTAGAATTTATGCTGTTGAAAGTGGACGCCTCTGGTTTGATGCCGAAGTATATGATGGATCTAATATAGGAAGATTTGCCAATCAAGCAGGGGTTGACGCAACATTGAAAGTTACAGTAGAGCAAGCAGATAGATCTAAGTACTTGGAGATGGACTGGAGACCATATTATGCATATTCATGCCGAATCCTTGGCAAATGCCAGATTTAATGTAGTTCACAAAGAGTTGCACATTATCGCCAAAGAGGACTTTCTACCATCTCACCACACTACAGAAATATTTGTCAACTATGGTGACTTTCAATTCTACTGGATACCGCTCATCGCAAGCACTCCGTCTCTGTTTGCTGACAGCTTAGTAGAGCCCCTCCGCTGGTTACTGAATTCCAACAACTCCAACTGGATACCAGAGCAGAGAATCGAATGGACAAATCTTACCTCGGAGCAGATAGCATCATTCTAAGAAGGCTGAGAACAACCTAAATTCAAATTAGACGAACTCGTGTAAGAAACTACATGTACCAGCAGTATATGTATTTAGCATGGGTTATGTAACACGTACATAGGGTTGCAGTTCAATATGTGAGATTGTTGTGTTAGGGCGGAGTGTTTCAATAGCGCGACACTAAATTAAGTTAGGATGACTGCAAGAAGATAAAGGCAGGTTTTCCGCTTCCTTGAAACTTCATAAATACTATTTATGATATCTTACATATTGCTACCTGGTCTCAGTGACTCACTGACATTAATTATTAAATCAACCTTATGTAATACAAATGTATATCAACTGATAGTTATTGAGTGAATAAAGAGCGTACACGCGGCTTGTGTGGACACACCCTTATAAGTGGTTGCGTATTACATGATAATAATAGTTATATACAAGGCAGTGGCTGCATGTTACAAGGGTATGCGTACAAGGTAGTGCATGAGTGGGTGTTACAAGCCAGGGTATGCGTGTTATGTATATACAAGGCAGTGGCTGTCACATTTAGCAGGGTATTGTAAGGATACATCAATCTGAATTGATGCCTCCTTCACAGAACTGTACAAACCAATGACATACCTTGACAAAACTAGTGGCGGGCTAGGCACCATCCAGGCTGTGTAGCTTGTATCGAAATGCATGGCAATGGTCTGCAAAGGATGATATAATACACCAGGAATCGGTGAAAGTCCGTCGAAATTCGGAGATCATATATATACGAAGGATCAGACAGATGAGACATAGGGTATGTCGTACAGTGGTCATTCATCCTTCCGTGCATGTCGCCATGGCAACATACATACCCCTGTAGACACGCCCGGTTAAGTACATCAATGAACGGAATTGAAACTGTTCGTGTATAGACCATGTCAAAGCAAATGACACCCATGGCGGATGGACCATATAATTTTGTACATGGATCTATCTGCATGGAATGGTCTGGAAAGGATGGGGTATGGGGTATGGATGGGGGGATGATGGGATGCGGAGTCATATATACAAGGCAGTTATATACAAGGCACGTGGCTGCATGTTACAAGGGTATGCGTACATGTCGTATGGCACATACATGGGTGTTACAAGCCAGGGTATGCGTGTGGATGTATATACACAGCAGTGGCTGTCACATTAGCAGGGTATTGTAAGGATACATCAATCTGAATTGATGCCTCCTTCTGTCGTGTACAAACCAATGACATACCTTGACAAAACTAGTGGCGGGCTAGGCACCATCCAGGCTGTGTAGCTTGTATCGAAATGCATGGCAATGGTCTGCATGTTACAAGTATGCGTATAAGGTACACCAGGAATCGGTGAAAGTCCGTCGAAATTCGGAGATCATATATAACGAAGGATCAGACAGATGAGACATAGGACGTGTCGTCAGTGGTCATTCATCCTTCCGTGCATGTCGCCATGGCAACATACATACCCCTTTAGACCATCCAAGCTGTGTAGCTTGTATCGAAATGCATGGCAATGGTCTGCAAAGAATGATATAATACACCAGGATTCGGTGAAAGTCCGTCGAAATTCGGAGATCATATATAACGAAGGATCAGACAGATGAGACATAGGACGTGTCGTCAGTGGTCATTCATCCTTCCTGGGATAGGATGGGAAATGGATGGAGAGATGATGGGATGCACTTTACTGGTTCAGAGATGTCAGCCAGAGTGCTACTTAATGACCAGTACCACTGCATCAGGAAGTACAATGTACTAGTCTAGTCTGCATGAATGGATGAAGGAATTCTTCTTAATGATACCAATCCTTTTTTTCATATGGGAGGTTTTATGGAATCTTTTTCTGACCTCAAAATCTGTCGCGAGTGGCCGTCAAACCGTCATTTTACTTGCTCAAAACTTCAATTTTAGATCGGTGAAGTCTAAATATCTGTCAAATATACCAAATATAAGTTACTTATAAACAAACAAACAAATGTCATCTAGTTGCTTGAAGAAAAACTAACAGACTTTGAAAGTTAAGTTCGAACATTTTGTAGATCTTGACGGCCACTACGTCACACGTAAAACCTCCCATAAGTTAACAATCAGTGGTAGAAAACACAGAATTTCTATTTCTTTCGAAAAACGATATCTTCAATCAATGATATCTGGTAGCGGTATTGATATGGATTGTACCACTGATTGTTATATATGGTAAACAAAAATGATGGATATATAAGCTTAACCAGCGAAGAGTTGTAGTTTTTACCTGGCTTTGGTCGTTTGGAAGCTGGGCATGTCTTAATCGGTCCAATGTTGTCCAACTCTCCTATGTCGATGTCAAGATGACATTATCACCTCCATCGATACTATGGCGTTCCAAGTTAGTGTTCCATCGTTGCTGAAATGTTTCTCTGGCATTTGTCGCCGTATACATACAATCGGCCAAAATCTCTTGCAGCGACCATTTTGAAAAGAGCACAGGAATCCCGGACAAATGATTTTTGCGTGGCGGGAATTAATAGCCAATCACATGGCGTTCTTCTAAGTCCTCCAAACATCGACGGACGTAGAAGTGAGGCACAGGGTTCCCACGTAACTTAGCTGTCATTCACAACAGATATTCTACGGGACATTGACTATGTAACACTGCTGACCCACTGATGATTAAATTTCCCCAAAAAAACATTAAAAAAAGTTTTCATGTTGGATAGAAACTACTAAAATAATGCAATTTTGATCTACATCTCTTTTGAGAATTCAGGGGTGAACATGCCTTAATTTCGAAAAAAAAAAATGATTGCAACTGTGGTAACTCTTAGTGCCCTTTACGAAGTTTTAATCGCCACCGATCGAAAGGAGTTAATAGGCAGGAGTGTTTAATGAAAATTCGTCCAGAGTTTCCCATCCCGTTTTGGAACGAATAGCATGCATGGGTTTCCCAATAAAAAAAAGTCGACAAAACATTGAATCTCAAGTTTCAAGTTTATTGGAAAAGATAATAATTGAATCCCATTGCATACATTTGACAATTTTATTCCATGCATGATAGATTGCTAGTATGATAACGCTTATCGTACATTAGGATCATAAATATAACTACAACTTTCAGTTTGTTTTCTTTTTTTTAACCTATCTCAAATCAACAGTGAGTAAAGCTTTATAGCTAATATACCAGATCGGTTTGACTATAAATTCTGATAAAAATCATTCATAACTATACTGTTTTTTAATACTTGTTTGTAATTATAAAAAATATAACTATTTAAAAATGGTATTGTGCTGATAACTAAAACGCTGCCGATTTACCGACACAACTGGAATGCTATATTACAGGATAGTATTATTTATTTGTATTTATTTCTAATGATATAATAATGTTCCCATGATCAACATATTTCACAATCAAACAGCAGTGGCACAGCACTTGCCATCCAATGCATTTTCCAAACAAAATCTTAGCCTGAAAACGATCGATTTTATTGTTAATGCCATTTCTCAAGCGTCAGACATTATACGCTGAAACTTTGCTCTTTCACTAATTTCGAGCTGCTCTTTTCATTTCTAGAGTTCATTTTGACACTGCTGTTCGATTTATGGGAGTTAGCGTCACGTGACCTCTTAGTGCAAGTCGCCGGCGCCTATTGCGTATTGCATTCTCAGATCGAAGTGCATTATGGACTGATCAATACGTGTGTTTATTTTGTTTGCATTTATTGCCGACATGGTTGACCGTTAGGGCTTCCCTGATATTTGTTTGCGGGTTTTTGAACCCGAAAATAGAAGAAAACACACAATTCGTAGCGACCACAATTCACTACAGTCTGGGAAGGCAATACGCATTAATCATGCAACAAAAACCTGGGATAACGTTTTTTTTAATTAGTTGTACACGGATATGAAATATACTCAGATTTATAAAAAAATGCTAGAATTATGATATTTAGTGACCGTTTTTGCTCGTTTATTTTAAATCATTTGTAAATCCTGCTTCTGCATATAGATTTTCAGTTTTCTGATTCTTTTATGACATGTACTGAAGAACATAAATTTGATAACCGAATACATTGTGATTTTCTTATCGAAATTCGCTGACAAAGGAGAGACAAAACTGAAGCAGCAAATACTAGTGTTAGAGGATATACTAGATACAAGGGCGAGATAGCTATACTGTAGCTCGATTAACCAGGTCGTGATCTCTCTCGTGGGTCACGAGGTAAAGATGAGCGCATCTCTTCCATATATTCTGCCCAGACCTCTGGGGGTATTACACGAGGAGTAATGGACTCTTCCCGCCCCATTTGGTTCTCATCGGTCCAGGTGAGATAGAACGTGATCGTGCGGAATCCGAAGGACACTGCACCAGGGATACTCGAGATTATTCTAAAAGGTTCGTCGACGTTGAAGGGAAGAAGAGTACCCCTACAGAAGGGGCATCTGTAATTGCCAGGAATGAAAGACGCATAAAGAGTTTTCGCTAGGCATGTTTCGTGAATATACTTTCGGCAACATGGAGTGGCGACTGAAGATTCCTCACTTGACTCGTAACAAATGTAGCAACGCTTTTGCAGATGACGAAGAAGGCGCTCTCGATCACGGCGTTTGTTGGGGCGTGTGCGAGGCATCTATGCGAAAAAAAAGAAAAGAGTCGAGGATTATAATCTGGATTGACATTCCAATCAACAGAATAGAAGGAAAAAAGAAAGAAATTGAGATCAGTATTTCTCTGGATTGGCTTTCCAATCAACAGAGTGCGGGAAAGAAGAAAATAATTAATTGTTATTTAACTGTGTCGAAATATTGTAAGTGGGAAATCCGACGAAGTGTAACTACAGTAGTGTGTTTGGGTGTAAACAATGCCAAAATAGGTGCAGTCTGAATATGGAAAGAGTAAATAGCCGTCGGGTGGAGTCAACGGTTTTTATTTGATGCCTAATTAATATGAGTCTCTGTGTGTAAACTTAATTTATCGGAGCGCAGCTCGTAAACTCGATCGGATGGTAAATAGACCAAGTCTATCGGAAAAATTAAACTTTCACTAGACTCAAAATAGCTTTTAACAGGTACCAACTTAAAATGATATTCGAAAATTTCCTCCAAATGCCCGAGCAGTACGTCTCTTTTATCTTGGCTATAACGTAAAACCTTTGCAATGAAGATTTGTGGCGAACTAATGCACGAATTACTTGCAACTAAAGCGGCAAAGTCTCCTGGGATAGGCAACGAGTCGAGAAAGCCTTCATCGTCGCATTGTACGTCAAACTGCTGTTCACTAGCTTCGCCTTGGAATATTCCCTCTGTGGCTGTTCGCGCAAGAAAACCTAGACCTGGCGCTTTGCGAACTTCTCTGCTTCTTGAATCATAGCATCGTCTCTGACTTCTTACCGAGTGCTTCATGACGGTGGCCAAACTATCGGACAATTGAGAGTCTCTCGCCGAGTCGGGAAGACTCATGAAATAACTCACTACAGAATGGCGGATGTCGTTCACAGTCAACCTGACATTGAAATGTTTTTCAAAAAGCGTTCCTAGATATTTGTTGAAACTGACGACGCTAAACGGCCTGCCGTGGTTATTAACCAACATGAAGTCATGTACGTTTCCTTGTAAAAGTTTGGAACGAAACGTTTCAATGTATGTTCTCAAATAATATAAAAGCTGGGATCCTTCAAGTACTGTTCTGTCTGTACCATAAAAAAGTTTTGTTTTATATTCGTTACATAGCATTGTCAGAGAATCTGGTTCGTGTATAATATAGTTGCCTTCGCCTTTGGTAATAAAACTTTCCGACTGTACAATTCTAAGGGTTACGTATTCCTTGCAACGCCCGGGCGAATGGCAATACAATAGCAATATGCAAAAATTCATTAACGCTCTCGCCTTTTCAACGCCAATTGTCGTATCTTCAAACTCATGCAATAGAACCCTTGCCATCTGCAAAATTTCTTCATAGAGAACAGCGTTAGATGGTTTATTGGCACATGTTCTCTCTTCCCTTCTAGCATCGAATTCTAACTGACTTTGTATCGCGCGTAATCGTGAAAGACTGGGAAGACCCTCTTGAACTGAAGTCGACACGTTTCTTCGCAAATACCGAACGATATTGATAAAGGTCGACACATATCTCGAAACTGTTAGGCTCTTCAGATTTCGCTCGTCAGAACGAAGATAGGTGCAGAATTCTTCCACTAATTTTCCGTCTTCAACGTGAGCAAGTCTGGGTGAAACGTTCATGGCACTTTTGAGATATTTGAAAAAAACCAGTAGACGTTCCAAATGCTTTTCGATCGTTACACCGCTCAGACAATGACCTAGTCTCTGAGTATTAAGAGGTTGCGAATAAAATGTTTTGAACTCTTCAATTTCCTTGGCTGTGCTGTCGCTAAGTTCAGACAGATGCATTTTTTTTGAGGAACGATTCGATTTTCCGCCCTTGATATTCGGCGAGTCACTGGCACCTGTTTCGTCGTCGTCTTTCAAAACGATACACGGATGAGATGCCTCGGCGGCTTTATTCGAACCTGTCGAACAGCTCGTAATAACCGAAGCAGCGCATTGAGGTTTGCTAAAGCCATCACTCCAAGTAAAACTACTTCGCGATCGCTCAGGGTCTACGTTGGTCCGAGTGCGGTAACACCCTTGGTAAAAATTATCGCTGGCGTTCATGAAAGAATCTGAAACTTTAATCGAATTAGCAGAAGCAGAACTTTGATCACGATCACTAAAGCCCACACTCCAATTAATGCTAGATACAGGACCTGAATTAGACTGAGTGTAAGTACCCCCTTTGTAAACATTATCACTGGCGTTCACGAAAGAATCTGAAAATTCAAGGGCAGAAGCAGAACTACTACCTTGACAGCCTTTTTGTATTCCTGTAAAAGTTATATTATCAGAAACCTGACTTAGACCACAGCTAAACCGTTTCGTAGTTAACTGAGAACTTAACGTATTTTCTTGATTTTGGAAGTCATATACGTAATTTTCATTTGGCACTACTGAAGGCATCGTGTGGGAAACACTTGAGGTTCGAGGTGATTTCATTTGGCTGGCCGGCGAGACGCTGTCCGCATATGAGGATTCAAACTTCCTCTTAACTCCAGAGTAAATATGTCCTCTGGTACTACAGTAATCAATCAATCTCAATACATCGCATTCGCGAATAAGCTTGAATGCTCCTATTGCAATATCTGGAATTTCACGTTTAAAATAGATATGCTCTTCAACTGTGCACTTTTGCTTGTGGATATTAAAACATCTAATCCAACTCTTCACTGTACCGATAGGGATGTCAGCAAAAAGTCTCGCTTTGACCTCGGAAAAACAATAATAGACTATTCCATCATTTCTCTTCAACTTCGAAAGATCTGACAACACCGTCTCAGTAGTAGTCAGTTTCTTGGCTTCTTGTAAGCTCATGTTTGGTGACTCAGTCATCTGAAAACAAGCGTGCGGACTAATGTTCAAGATCTGACAGAAAGTTACTTAATCATATATTTTTGTTAACTGATGTGCTAATTCAGAAAAAAAAACGCGTTAATTGTCCGTTGTCCTAGGTTTTGTTTCATATTGCATTCAGACCGAAGTGCATTATGGACTGATCAATACATGTGTTCGTTTGCGTTGCGTTGCCGAAATTGAGATCATGGTTGACTGTTTGCAGGGCTTCCCTGATATTTGCTCAAAATAGAAGAAAACACACAATTCGTAGCGACCACAATGCACTTTGGTCTGGGAATGCAATAATATGCATTAGTAAAAACCAACTATAGTTATTAAACTCGACTCTACGCGCCTCATAGAAAACTCGAACTCGTAGGCTAATTGTTAAATATGCAAGCAAACCTAGGACAGCGTTTTTTGAATTAGCTCATATAATACAACAATAAAATGATATACACATACATATATCATACAGTCTATATCTTATAGTGTACAGCTGTATGTAATAATATAGTATACATATATACTACATACACTAGCGGCGCGCGCGCGCGCGCGAAGAATTGCTGTTTACCTTAAGAATTGACGTGAATATCCTCAGCTGTAATCGGCCTTCGGCAATTTCTGAAAAACAGAAGACATATACTTGCTATATGTGTATTCTTTGACATCAGTTCGGAACCGCGCCCCTCCCCCCGCGCCCTCGTGTAAGGCTATGCCAAAGAGCTCTCCAACCCGGGCAAACAGTCGAACAAATTTAATGAGCACGCTTTCTCGAGTAAACACGGAATAAACGTATATACCTACGGCTCTCTAGCTTATTCAGTTCTGGTAAATGCGCGCATGCAATTTCAGTGTTTGCAATCGCAGTTTCAACTCTATTCTTAGAACATTCCACGCGCGGACAGTACTGTAACTGACGAAATGTTGAATTTTAGGAGTGTGCTACACGATCCGGCCGCATCTGTCACTTGTACTATTTTAAAACATGTGTGAATACTGGTAAATTTACCTTAGGAATTGGGCATTGCTGCTCAGCTGCTCTGTCTGAGTAGATACAATATACTCAGGCGCTTTAATTTCTGCAAAACAGAAAACATCGTTGCTATTAAATATTAGGCTGTATATAATATTGTTTTGTTCGTGTAGCAAACATCTGACAGTTATCAGTTCGTTCTGAGTAGAATCACTGCAGTGGAAAAAGTCTCCTTTGACAACTTGACCAGATCGCCGAGTATACTTTTGCTTCTTAGATGCTCCCGACTGCATACGGCGTACGATGCACCAATTGGCACCGATCGTTTCTGAAGTGATTGAAATATGAACTGAGCGGTACTGTCACTATATTGGAGATCAGTTAACTACAAACATTCTTTTGTTGCTAATCCACCTCTAACTCGCTGGTTACCTAAAACCCTTTCAACGTCAACTGTAATACGACATGAAAGTAATTTTATAACCCATTGTCTATAATTCTGCATTCGCAAAGAGCTGTAAAATCTGTTGTCTTGCAGAAAGGACCACACATAAGATCAACACATAATTATTATCCTCAAATCTAATTAGCATATATATATATAGAACAGAACTGCCATCAGATACCAGGTAATTTTGACACCAACCATCTTATGTATAATGATATATATCTTGAAGTTGCAGTCAGGTTTACGATACATTATTAAAGGATTGGTGTTTGTCTCTGACTTCTGTTTTTCATATAGACGTTTCGGCCATTAATCAATGGCCTTCATCAGTATTAATCGGAAACGTTGCGATCTTTGAAATACTTAACGTTTGCGGCGCGCGCGCTTGATGTCCTTGCGCGCGCTTATTTCTTAGTCCCATGATGGTCCTTGTAGACTTCAGAAATTTGAATGCAATCATTCCCTGCGTTGGCATCTTGGCCCGTGAACCACGCTTCAAGGAAAAGCCTCTGGTGGTAGTTTTTTTCTCTGTCCACAATTGTAATGTTTTTAAAGTCAAAAGAATGTCCTGTTTCGTTGCTGTGCTGTGCTATCTTTGAGTTAGGGTGGTTGTGAGCAATGGCTCCTCTGTGCTCCGAAGTTCGTGTTTTCATTGATCTGCCTGTCTGGCCATAGTATACAAAATCACATTCTGAGCATTTGATTTTGTATACTATGTCAGTTTCGCTGCTTGCATCTTTGCGATCTTTTGGTCGTGGAAAGAGATTGCACAGTTTGGTCAGAGGGCGGTAAGCAACATCCAAGTTGTGTTGTTTCAAAACTCTGCTAATTTTCTCGGACACGCCTTTAACGTAAGGAAGGACAACAATTGATCTTTTTTGTTCCTCGACGTCGTTGGTCATTGTACTGGAACTGGAGGTCTGTTCTTTCTTTGATTTAATGTTTCTCTCACAGTTCTGTATGATCTTAGGCGGGTAATTGTTAGCAGTCAGCACACTTTTTATATTTGGTCTTTCCACGACCAAAAGATCGCAAAGATGCAAGCAGCGAAACTGACATAGTATACAAAATCAAATGCTCAGAATGTGATTTTGTATACTTTGGCCAGACAGGCAGATCAATGAAAACACGAACTTCGGAGCACAGAGGAGCCATTGCTCACAACCACCCTAACTCAAAGATAGCACAGCACAGCAACGAAACAGGACATTCTTTTGACTTTAAAAACATTACAATTGTGGACAGAGAAAAAAAACTACCACCAGAGGCTTTTCCTTGAAGCGTGGTTCACGGGCCAAGATGCCAACGCAGGGAATGATTGCATTCAAATTTCTGAAGTCTACAAGACCATCATGGGACTAAGAAATAAGCGCGCGCAAGGACATCAAGCGCGCGCCGCAAACGTTAAGTATTTCAAAGATCGCAACGTTTCCGATTAATACTGATGAAGGCCATTGATTAATGGCCGAAACGTCTATATGAAAAACAGAAGTCAGAGACAAACACCAATCCTTTAATAATGCATCTTATGTATGTTGAAAGGATTAGTGAATGAATGAGAAAGAAATGATTATTAGGGGTCAAATAAAGCATAAACTACGCCCATATTGCTTTGATCTCCTTTACGGGTTTAATTCAACTTTTCCGACGATCATCCCCGCCCCTTATGTCATACATGGGAGTAACCTCTGCCCCAAAGCCCACAAAACCCCCAACCCCTCCACACTGCCCCCTCCCCCGCTATGCTAACATAAAGAAAAATGAAAAAACTCTTCAGGTCACGTTACCTGTGTATCATTCCGCACTAATGAAAATATTTGATAACTAATGATTTTGCGGGCGATGAGGTTTAGACCTTGCTACCGAGCGAATAACCCTCACTGCATTTGATTTTTTTCTTTCTCCGCTCGCTATGACGTCATCAAGCACGTGACAGCACAATTTCTCCCTTGGAAAAATTAAGGATGTCGAATTTAGTTGAATGATGTAATAATATTTTAATAATATTTTAACTTAATGTAAGTTAGGAATGACGTTATTTTGACACAAGCCTTAATATACTTGAAATACACCTATTCCAAATATCGTTGTCCGGGCCGAAAGCAAGAAGCAAGAAGCTGACGAACGCAAAGGACTTTAGGAATCTCCTAATTAATTAATTTATCCGTGGTACTTGAGAAATTATCCCTACGAGCGTTGAATAGCAATGATTTGGAACTATTCGGCCATTTGAAAATGCATGTTGTCAAAATGTTTACGGATGAATAAATGAATAAGGAGAAATTCCCAATGCCCTTTGCGGTCGTCAGCTTCTTGCTTGTTGCTTTCGGCGGGGAAAACGATTTTTGAAATAGGTGTATAACCAATCACTGTTCAAAAACGATTTAAAGACCGATTTAAAAAAAAAACGGTTTTGGGTTGAGATTCAGGATTTGGGTTGAGATTCAGGGTTTGGGATGAGATTCAGGGTTAGGGTTAGGGTGAAGGGTTATTTCGTTAAGGTGAAAGGTTATTACGTTAGGGGGTGAAGGGTTATCATGTAGGGGTTAAGGGTTGTTGGGGTGAAGGGTTATTACGTTGGGTGAAGGGTTATTACGTCGGGGTGAAGGGTTATTACGTTGGGGTGAAGGGTTATTACATCGGGGTTAAGAGTTATTACGTTGGGGTGAAGGGTTATTACGTTGGGGTGAAGGGTTATTACGTTGGGGTGAAGGGTTATTACGTGGGGGGGTGAACTAACCCTAACCCTAACCCTAACCCTAACCCTAACCCTAACCCTAACCCTAACCCTAACCCTAACCCTAACCCTAACCCTAACCCTAACCCTAACCCTAACCCTAACGTTAGGGTTAGGGTTAGGGTTAGGCAGCACCGTTTCCCAATGTGAGTACCTGTGAAGGCCAATTTATTATCACCCTGAGTTGGGGTGTTTGTATAATGTGAGAATTAATAATATCAAGTAATCACCCTTAAGCTCTCTAACTCAGTGCATGGTAAACATTCTATTGGATTACAGCAATACAACTTTAATGATATAAACTCAATGAGTTTTTTTTTAAATGGTGAAAGAAAAATAATTATGTAGTCTGACAATACTGTGATGTAGTGAAACGGACTTAGTCTAATTGTGTAATCTACTTTTTCATGCATGTAATTTCTTACCAAGAACACATAGTTCCCACTGTCCTGAGATGTAAGATGCTCTCTGTACTGTTGCATGTAATATGTTAGGTATCTGTTCAACTCACTTCCTCTCTGTGGATCGATGGAAAAATGGACATTATTATTATATATGAGGAATTGGTTGATGACAGTTCAATACAATTCTACATTCATGGTCAATAAATAATGATAACAATTGGTTTTATAACATAGCATTGATATAACGCGCGCTCTGATTGGTTAATTAGCGTGTGCGAGCGTGCATCCTTTATTTGAATTTGCTGTGACTATGTTATAAAAGCAATGGTCAACCCTACCAAAATTAGGTAGATTCGAGGTATACCCCAAAAGTACCTAAGGTATACCCTAAATGTACCTTGATCAGTGATTGGGGTATACCCGGGGTAGCATACTTTTCAGTTCAATACAATTCTACATTCATGGTCAATAAATAATGATAACAATTGGTTTTATAACATAGCATTGATATAACGCGCGCTCTGATTGGTTAATTAGCGTGTGCGAGCGTGCATCCTTTATTTGAATTTGCTGTGACTATGTTATAAAAGCAATGGTCATGCAACGCTTCAGCTGTGCGTCCATCGAGTTATGGATGCACTTAGTTGGCTGCTAAGCACTGAAGAAGCTAGATCGAGTCGCACGAGGCGTACGCTTCTCTCGTGCTTAGAGGCAACTGACGTATACCAGAGCAAAAATAATGTGATCGATTATTTGTATATACATTAAATACAGTTATCAGTTTGTCAAAACATACCTCTATCGAGACCTCATCGTGTCCATGATATTTACTTGTTTTGTATGCTTGAAAGTGGAATGTGAAATCTCCGCTTGAGAGGTGGACCAGTACATTTTCTTTGGCAAAGTCCTTGAGAGCAAAGGCTGACTGGGAAGTCTCCTTAAAATGCTGTAGTGTTCGTATCTCCAATCCCCTATGACAATAACAATTAATACATAATAATTAATATCATAACCTCTGGAATCAGTTGACTAAGCTGGGTCATATAATCATTGTCATGTGTCTTTATCCCACAAATCATGCTTTTAAACTGTACAGTGTACTCTACTGTACACATCATAGCTGCGTCAGCCGGTGGGTGAAGTTATAGTTAGTTAGTATATAACTCCTGACAGCTACTGAGCTATTTAGCTAGCATGCATGATATGACGTGAAATCAACTAAAGGTTATTTATAGCTTGAAATAAGGGGATTCCCTATTCAACGACAACAGTTTCTTTGACTTTGGATTTTCGCTTTGGATTGGCACTCTGATTTTACTTTTACCGGTTACAAGCCATCCATCACAAATACCGGAGCCCAAATACCTTGAACTAAAATAGTTTTAGCCTTGTACGAAACGTAAGCTTAGAGTTGTAGGCCAGGAAAAAATTCAGTTTATCGAGTTTTCAAATTATACTTGTAATTACCTGGAAGGTGGCATGTGTGAATACACAGCAATCAGCAAAAGGTCCTGCATGTCTTTCGCTTGCTGCCTTCCTCTTGACATCTCAAATCTTTGTCGCTGCAAGCTCAAACATTCCAAGATTTCGTCCCTATGGTAGATATAATAAGTCACATTACAAATCGGCCATCTTTGTTTTTCACCGCTGACCAACATATACTGCGAGCATTGCATCGCTGCCCGAACATGTTTGGGCGCGCAGCACGTGTATATAGCCCTACTGCATGGGCTGCCTGTATGGTATATACCGTACTATTCAGTTAGAAAGCGCAACAGTGGATGAAAATCGATGTTCGATTGTAAATAATATTGCTTTCAACAATTAAACTAAATTGGGGAACAAATTAACATTTGATCGAATACTTCAGCAAAATTTCCACCCAACTCGGCCTAGCAAAAATAAATCAAATAATATCCTTACCAGTCAAGCCACTTGCCAATAGACTGTAATTCATGTGTGGTTTTTGGACGGGCAAGATCGCCTTGTCTTTGCAATTCAGTTTGAAGACGTCTCAGCTGTGCGACGAGTGCCACACCCAAATAATTCGGGGCCAATTCCTTGTGTAAATATTTTAAAGCATAGAGAATAGATCCCACGTGATTAGCGATAGTACTAGGATTGAGGTTACGGGTTTCCTGCATGGAAGAAAAAGAAAAAGAATCCTGTTAAATTGGGGCAAATTAACCCTAAACCCTAACCCCAAATGCTCCGCGCTTGCTAAGGCCGATCAGGTCGCCGGTAGTAACTCTAGTTGACGGAAACTCACAGACCACTTACGTCTAGGTAGTTCAGGTAGGATTGAACGAGTTCAGCGTTCTGGAATATGGATGCTTGGAGCTGTGGGGATGGGATGTTTTTCACTGTTTTGAGAAAGCCCAAATAACCTAAATAGAGAATAATAAATACGAGGTTATAATCAAAATTGAAATCGTTAAGATGCTAAACAGAAACTTATCAGTACAAACGCGCCACGCGCAACACTGACATGGGCAACACAACGTAACTGTCCTTTCTGGCAGCGGCTACAATAGGTATAAATACTCTAGATAGTTCGATTCTTGTGCGGCACGGTAACAATCATAGCTCATGATATATAGACAGTAAATATACTTACAACATATCCTCTCGTACGCCTTGTCCCAGGTTGAATTTGATATGGCAGGATTTAATCTCTCCAGGTTTAAAGGTTTGGTAAAGAATAGTTTGACACACTTCAGAAAGTTTTCCATCATTGGAGGCAATTCATCCTTGTTCAATGCATATTTGCGGCCCATTCGTGTTCGCTTGGATGGGGGTGGGAGGGTTGAAGTTTCTTGCGCACTTTCTGAGCCAACCGAATGTTCCGTGCTGCTGCTGTCTGGACCAATTTGGTTTGACGTGGTTGGCGGTTCATGATCAGCTTGGATACTGGATTGACTTTCCGCGTGGCAAGACTCTTCATTGCTTGCCGGATTTGAGATGGCAGGAGGGGTTTCTTGTGGTGACGGATCGTCGTCTGAAGAGTCAGTGTCGTCGAACATTGGACCAACTATGCCGGTGTGTACTGCGATGGGGTCTTCATCGGCGCTGTCAGACCATGGATAGTTGACGATTTTCAATGGTGAATCATCAGAGTCACTCATATCTGTGGCGTAGCTAGAAATTAAAGTTCTCACTCGGTGGAGATTGCCGACGATCAACTGTACTATTGTGACGCAAAGGAACTATGGCAACTAAATAACAATGATTCCTATTGGCGCGGCACATGCGGCATAGTGTAGTATTAATCCCGAGTACTCGGTACTTAGAATAGATCGAATAGATATTAAAGAGCGGGAAATTGGAAATGAAACCGCGCTCTGTGTCATACAGTGTAGTTATAAAAAGAGTATCAGTTTTACACTCGTTTTTTGGTTTCTTCGATGTTTCAGTGCGCGCGTTTAAAAAAATAGTTGTGATCTTTGTTGGCTTATAAGTAGAGAAGGTTTGAATGAATCATTTAGAAAAACTGTCTGTGAGATTCCCTATATCGCCAGCTTCGCGCTGTACAGTTTTGGTTTTCCTAGATACAGACAGACATGGTTAATTCGATGTGTAGGGAGGGTCGGTTTGCGCGACTGAATAAGCCTGTGTTTGGTCGAGGGGGATTGGTAATGAGTGATATAAGGTCATGCAGGCCGGGTCGACATGCAGTCGGTGCGAAGTTTAAAGCCTTGACGTGAAATGGAAGGTATGGTTTGAATCTGCTTAGCTATTTATAGCGGCTGCATGCATTTTATTTTACGGTAATTTGGCCGTAATTCAAAAATATTAATCTCGTTCACGAATACTGCACTACGAGTATGCATGCAATCTTGTGTCCTGCATTAAGCTTAATTCTTGTACAGTACTTTTAATACCGTATAATACAACAATGGTCTGATATTACTTGTCTGCTGAATGTCATTGTGTGTATTGAAAAACGATGGAAATGTAATTGTAACCAATCTGACATCAATCTCAGTGTGTTGTGTGATTACCACAGGTAGCCCAAGCAATTTCAAAGAATGATTTGCTAAATATTCAACATCTGTTTATTTGATAGGCATGCAAGCCACAATGGATTCTCTATAACTGGTAAGTACTCGATAGATTAAAAATAGCTCTAGTGCCCAATTGTGAGCTATTATGCAGCTGCATGCATGATGCTCAGACCGTCGTGGTGTCAGCTATGACAATTTGCTTCCCAAATATCATATCAAACATATCTTTTATAACATATCAACATACTTACTACTGCTTACGTTGTACACTGTATGGCTATAGATACAATTTAAAATGGAGAGACACAAAGTTGCATGTTGCAAACAGTCTGCATTTATGTTAGACAGCTGAAATACTGAAATACAACAATGGTCTAGCTAATAATAATAATCTTTATCAATCTGACATCAATCTCAGTGTGTTGTGTGATTTCAAAGAATGATTTGCTAAATATTCATCTGTTTATTTGACGGGCATGCAAGCCATGCATTCTCTAGCTCTAACTCAGGTAAGATAGATAGTATTGATCATGACGGTACGCCGTCTTGTTTTGATGGCGTGACCAACTCCATGCATGTAACTGACACGACGCGTGCAACTCTAAACTAATTCGCTAGTGTGTATTCACTCAGTAACTCAACATGACCTGATGTGCATGCATGGTTATAACTTACATACATATGATATCAGTCAAGTATACTATACAATCATATCCATGTATATACAGTATGTACCTATAGATCATGGTACCGTAGTAGTATATATTGTCACAAGGTGTGCAGAGTATTAATTCTCATAGAAATACAAATCTCAGTGTGTATTAATGTACTGTGATCAGTACTGACATAAATCTAGAAGGGGGGGGATTCAAGTGTTCAATATTATTGTATTCACTGCAATTGTGAGCTATTATGCAGCTATTATACCACAGGTAGCCCAAGCACTGATTTCAATCTTTTTATTTGACAGGCATGCAAGCCAACGATTCTCTATAACTGGTAAGATAGATTAAAAATATAACAATATTTATCATGATGTACACTGTCTTGTTTTGATGGCAAGTCTAGCTCTAGTGTGGCACGACAACTCGGTTAATTAATTGAAGCCTGTATACTATGTACATTCAACGTGTAACTGAGGAACAGACGTTGATACGCCTTGAACGCCAGACAGACTTGACCATGCAATTATTGTACAATATGTAATTACTGAAACTTGTGCGGTATACTCTTTGAACAACCCCGATGGATCAACTATAAACTATGATTAAGACAGTGTTAATTCGCTAGTGTATAGTCACACCGCGGTGACAATTTAAAAAATATATATGCATGCATGTATATTTGATTGAGTTCAGTGCATGTATATCACTGTACATTCACTCAGTAGTGTGATATCCCAAATGCACTGACGACCGGCCCATATTCATGAATTAAGTTAGTACCATGTGGTATACCGTGTATAACATATTTGCTACACTCTGATTATCCATCTATCTCTGTGTTTGATAGGCATGCAAGCCACAATGGATTCTCTATAACTCAGGTAAGTACTCGATAGATTAAAAATAGCTCTTAAAGTCAGTGGCGTGACAATATATTGCAACCGGCAATAGGTATTATAATTGTATATATTGTCTATTATATACCATACTGCGGTTTCACAGAACCGGTTCAGTGTCAACCTGTCTTGTCAACCAGTTGCATTGCATTGCATAGTCACGCAACCGTGTGGCATTAGCGAGACTGTGTCAGTCACGCAATCACACCATTGGCCACACAAACCACTCAGACTGTCGTGTCTTGGTTGTAGCCGTAGCATGAGGTTTGTAGTTAGTGTGCTGGTTACACCCTTAGCATAAGCTAAGTACTTAAGTGTATTGGTTATGCACCCTTAGCATGAGGTTTGTACTAGTGTATTGGTTACACCCTTAGCATATTTGCTTTGTACTAAGTGTATTGGTTACCTATGTATGGTAGTGCAGTACTCGTCAGTATGGTCAATCACACACACCGTTGGCCACACAAACCACTCAGACCGTCGTGGTGTCGGGTTGCATTGGCCACGCGATGCATGCTTTGTCGGCTTCTAGCTGTCTGCTGCCCGTGTGGTGTTATTGTGTCAAACTTTTAATTAATTTATATTGTCTTTTCAACTGTTAATTACCACAATGGGCTTGCATGATTACAGTGAATAATATGCAGTGATTATATATATATATATATATATATATATTAGTGAATATACACTTGATTACAGTGTGGTGACTCATGATCAGACAGTGGGGCATGATTACAGTGAATTCAGTGATTACAGTGAATACACTAACAGCCATGTCTTTACTTGATAGACAGCATCTTTATTTCAAGAGGCCGGTAGCACACAACAGATACACAAGGTACCGATAAACATTATTTTATTATCCATGAAAAAAGTAGATTATAGATTCAAAACGTCATAGCAAATAATAAACATGTATGTACATATTAATAACTGATGTGCATCCAAAACAGTACACATATTTGTTGCATATATATATGTATATATACATTGGGGGAATGCAAGCAACTGGTGGCATCCAATGGCAAGCCTAGACTGGCATGACAACTCCCTTTAATATTGCTTACCACAGCTAGGGTGCGTGCTGCACGATTGTGCAAGCTTGCACGGGCCGGAAGACGCCAGACAGACGTAACCGCCAACCAAAGGGGTAACCCCACCAGTTTATTTAGCAATGACAACTACTACTCCATGTACAAATAACAAACTTATTAAGTGATTTGAACTATATTGGAATTGACAAAACATTATTTTTGTATCTTCAACCTGAGTTCTATTTCAAAAACTGCCAAGCTTTCGGGCTAAGCGCCCATCTTCAGGGCTAAATGCATAAAATCTAATTGTTGTAATTAGAATTTATGCATTTAGCCCTGAAGATGGGCGCTTAGCCCGAAAGCTTGGCAGTTTTGAAATAAAACTCAGGTTGAAGATACAAAAGATTTTGTCATTAACTTATCCAACCTATATTGGAATTTACTGTGTGCACAGCAAGGCTTGCAAATTATTCTCAGCAATTGACATGCAAGTATCATGCTCTTGCAGCGACACTGCATTCATGAGTTTTAACAATTACGTTGTGTATGAGTTGTCGTCACCTGACTTTTTGCACTTGCGGTCATGGTGACAAGGGGACTGGACTGAAATTCTTTTGGCGTTCTTACGTAGATGTACAAAGGCGTTTGATCACGTGACACCGTACCACCCCCAAGCATGCCACTAATTTATTTTAAAAAGTACTGGTCACCGATTTGGCCAAAACTCATGAAAATTCGTGTCCTAGTGGTATTAGTAGAGGTAATCGTACGGTTTCGAGGTCAATTTGGAAATAATTTGCACAAGTGTTTTTTTCAAAGAGTATCAAAATTGCACAAGCCCGTAGGGCGAGTGCAATTTGAGCTCTTTGACAAAAACACGAGTGCAAATTATTCCAAATTGAACGAGAAATCGTATGATTACCGGCAATTAATAATATGCATGAAAAAAAAAAGTAATTTGCACTGCAGTGCAATTAAAGGTAATTTGCACTTCAACTGCACTGCTCTAAGCCAATCAGAATCGAGTATTTTTTTCATGTATATTATATTATATATGTAAAGCCGTGAATGAACATGCACCCGGAGCACAGTGAATGCACTTGAATACACAGTCACGTTGCGCTCTTCCATAATTCAGGTGGTACGATTGTCGTCAGCTTGATTGGCCGATGGAACAAGTAACCGCTGTGCACATTATTTCTTGCTCTTCTCATCGATCGGGCCGCTGTTGCATTTCAGATGGTGGTACGATTTTCTGACCTCGACCATCGTACCACACCTGAAATGGAACAGCGCAACGTGTGTGTTCAAGTGTAATCACTGTGCCAAGGGAACGAAGAACCGCTGCATGACATCTTGCTCTTCTTGGCTTCCACTGGTCAGGTAGGCGTCCCAGCGCCCCAGCTTCTGCGCCGTGCACCTCAGTCTTATCGCAATGAGGGCAGCGTATGCCGCTTGACGGTCGGGCTGCTTGGAGACGGCCTTGGAGATCTTCCTCACTTCCGTCCAGAAGAGGGACCATCCACTCTCCAAGGACGTCAGAGTCAGCACCCGGGGAACCAATGCTGACAGGCGCCCCACGCTCCTCAAGCAGTGGACCCGATTGGATCCACAGCACAGCAGGCGACCAAGAAGGTTGGTCACGGACTTCTTCGACTTTGGCCGACCGGATTCGTGGCCGCGGCCCATCCCGTTCAGGGCAAGCTCAAAGAGGCCGTGCACGGCTGGGCACAGCTTCAGGAGCTGCCGCAGCCGAGCGTTCTTGGCGGCCCTAGACGTTCCGGAATTGCCAAGCAGGTTCAGCTCGCCACCACGCAGAGCCGAAAAGGCCACGCAAGCTGGGCACAGCTGGTCTGGCTGTCCCCGCAGGCGAGGACAGGTGACGGCCGCATCCGCCGGGCACGTTGCGCGATGGGTCCGGATGGGGCAGTGGTCGGCGTCCGTGCAGGAACACCTGGCCTTGCAGAGGTCCCAAATCTTGGACAAGTCAGACTGGGCGCGAACGGCTCTACGACTGGTGGCCTCTTCCGCCGCTGCTTCCTGCAATGGAAGAATATTACTGTTTTAATTGGCAGTCATGCAGTTTCCTACCTACCGACGACAACCAGAGGACTGGGTTCTACCGGCTTTGCTTGCATGTAAAAACAAGCTGATGGGTGTTATACTCGCCTCGTCCTCCCGTGCGGGCTGGTTTGACTCCAGGAACGCCACGAGAGCTTTCATTGCCTGCGCAGTTGGCAGGGCTTCCCTGTTGAGCCCTGGGACTTCGGGTAGTGTGTAGATGTCTAGAAGGATGGAAAGATCAGAAAAGCAACAATGAGAATCCCGTTTCGGTGACGTTCGCATGACGTGCGTTGGTCCTCACTGACCTGCAGCCAAACGTCGACTGGGCGTCGAGGAGGAGTTTTCTCGCAACTGCACGCCTACTGCGTTTAGCCTGAGGTGGCTCCGCCGATGGTACCTCTCCTGCGGCCTCTTCTGCAGCGTCCCCCTGCTGAGCCGCACTCGGCATCGAAGTCGCGGCGGTCACTTCGACCCACTTGGTCGCCGATCTAAATGTAATATAAGTTCAGTTCAAATCATCACAATAGAATACCAGTTAATCATACCGCAATTAATGCTGATACTTTCATGAATTCTCCCTGCATAGGGCTTTTCAGAAGAAGTTGGTCGATTGGTAAGACCACTAACCACCAAATGAAGTGCGGCTAGGAGAGCAGTGTTTCAATGACAGCTCCCTCCATTGACCTCACCTGGAGAGAAGTGAGGTAAGCTCAGAAGATGAGTCATCGTAGGGCGTAGATTTTGCGCCTCCCATCTTTCCCATTCTTCGGGACGCCTCGAGTGACAGCTCGACCTCCTCTTCCTCTTCCTCTTCCTCTTCCTCTCCCACGTCCAGGTCGACCTCCGGCTCGACGTCGTCCCCGCCTTCCATCGCCGCCTCCTCGAGGACTGAGACTCGCCGCTGGTCGATGAACTGGCTGGTCTCGTTTCTCAGAGAGAGGAGATCCTGACAATGAGAATGCCAATGTATATTTGTATTTGGTCGTTTGAAATAGCCAATGTACGTAGAAGAAGACAAGGCTTTTAAAACGTCGCTACTGTGTTCCTTGTCTTCTTCGACGTATATATTTTAGCTCTACGCAAGTATGGAGCACTCTTCTACGTTCAGGACACCTGCATCTATCTAGTATGTAATATATATGTATACAGACTGAGCTATTTAAAAAAAAAAACACACACACACACACACACACACACAACAAAAAAAACACACACTGGCCATGGACGGAAAAAACGTTGTCTTCTGCAATGACGGAAACACTGATGTATATATTTAGTATATACTTTGATATATTTTAAACTGATATATATCAGCAGCTTGTTTCCTTGTCGTTGCTATAATGGAGCTGATATACTAAAATTAATATACTGACATACTATATATATATATGTCAGTGAATAATAGACTAATATACTTGCGCACCTCGTCGTCTACCGCTTCGAAGGTGCCAAAGTTCACCCCGAACTCCAGCACGGACTTTAGTAAGTACCTGGGACTGTAGCTTGTGGTACAGTATTTGATCGCCGCATACCTTAAATATTGCATAGATACACATCGCGTTAGAGACGTGATGGCCACTAGTGTTATTAATTATTGTTATTATTGTTATTAATTATTAGTGTGCGGCCACCTTTAGACCTCCAGTACTCGCGTATATACGTACCTACAACTCAGGAGCCGCGACAAGCTCAAACCCACTCCTTCAACCGCCTGCTGGCTAATGTTGCACGCGACGTCCCCAACGGCCAGCCGTCGCAGGCACAGGTTGGTGGCCCTGGCACAGGCTATCACGTTGCCTGGAAGAAACCCTCCGTGCTCCTCTGCGACCAGCCGTCTTGGGAAGCCGTGGGTGAACTGCACGCTGGCGTCGCTCCAGGAAGGAGCGGCCAAGATGCACACGTTCCCAAATCTGAGGACGGGAGGAGATTAGAAAAGCAAAGGCCAACAACGCTTGCTTACATTACTTACTTACTTACTTACTTACTTACTTACTTACTTACTTAGTTACTTACTACCTACCTACCTACCTACCTACCTACCTACCTACCTACCTACCTACCTACCTACCTACCTACCTACCTACCTACCTACCTACCTACCTACCTACCTACCTACCTACCTACCTACCTACCTACCTACCTACCTACCTACCTACCTACCTACCTACCTACCTACCTACCTACCTACCTACCTACCTACCTACCTACCTACCTACCTACCTACCTACCTACCTACCTACCTACCTACCTACCTACCTACCTACCTACCTACCTACCTACCCTACCTACCTACCTACCTACCTACCTACCTACCTACCCTACCTACCTACCTACCTACCTACCTACCTACCTACCTACCTACCTACCTACCTACCTACCTACCTACCTACCTACCTACCTACCTACCTACTTACTTACTTACTTACTTACCTATCCAGCCGAACCTGGTCTAGATTGCGGTCCAGTTCCGCTTTGCCCGACGTTAGCATCTCCACCAAGGGCCTCCCCTCTTGGTGGAAAAGGGCGCGCCTGCTGAGGGGCGCGCCATGGGCCAACGGGACGTTCCTTCGCCGGTTGCCGACCCTCCATCACTGTTTTCTCCCACTCCGAAATCCCCTGCCGGAGGTAGCCTATGGCCTCTCCGGCAGAGGAGAAGTTCACCGGCTCGTTGGGTGGCGGTTCGCTGACCGCATCTGCCCGCGGCAACGCGCAAGGCAGATGCAAGCCGTCGAGCACCCTCGACTCAAAGTTGAACAGGAGTGGTTCTTCTGGGGAGACGGCGAAGGCCAAGGGGAAGTAGGGCTGGACGCCACGAAGCTCCATTAGCCCGTCCATGGCGGCGTAGTTCTCACTTCCTGCAATTCAGCAATTGAGACGACGATTTGGATCCCGTGGTCGTTTGAGAACGATCATATGGACTTTCTAACTACGGCCACGTATACTGCTCACCTTGCTCGTCCTCTTCCTCCGAGTTGGCAATGAATGCCTCGTCGCCTGAGGAATTGGGGCCGTCGTCCTCCGTCTCGTCCGATTCCAGTTCCCTGTGACAAAGTATGGATATTATTGTTGTTTTGTCGACCGTCGGCAGAATACGGCGCGAACGAATGAATGAAACGTACCCCTCTGCCGATGCCTGGATCGAAACAAATTCACATGCCTCTGCGGCACGTACAGCAGCGCCCCTTGGAAAGAAGAGACATTTGTTCATGGATTGCGTGATGCTCAGTTGTGGCTGTTATTATAGCATTCTTATCAGGTAATTAAAGCAATCGGATTATTATCATTCTTAGTTTGCATTATTGACTAATTAATATTGAAATGTCGTGGGCCCAATCAATCTATTTACCTGAACGTGCGCTTCTCCGCTCGTGCGCGGTTGGATGTTATCCTGTTGTTGCGGCCTTGCGACGGCTCGGGGGATGCCGGTTGGACACTGCACGGCAATGATAATATATATTCATATTATGTACAGCGCACTTTAAGCCGGTGCGGTAATATGGACAACAAATAAAATCGTGCCACTTGTCGCCCAACAAATCAAATTTTCGGTCATTGGTTTCAGGTTGCAAAACTTTGTTGCATGAAGTAGACAGAGCTTCTACTTTGCGCAACAAAGTTTTGCAACACGAACATGTGTTGCGTTGCACGACAAGTTGCGCGAACGGTGGAAATAAGAGAAACATTGCTCTGCAACTTGCAACGCAACAATGTTGCGCGACAAGTTTGTACGATTTTTGTTGCCCGTATTACCGCACCTTTAGAAACATTCTGTCATATCCCATAAATGTATATACACCATGCATTCTGATTGGTTCTTTATAAACGCACCCATTCGAATAAACGCACCTCCTCTCCCCACCCCTAACCTAATTATTTATTACGGTATGTAATGTACATCATCTTATGTCATAATTGGTATACAGCTATTTCAAAAAACGTTGAGACTGAATATACAGTCTAACCCCTATTAAGCGGCCACTTAATAGGGGTTGGCCGCTTAATAGGAGTTCGTAAGGAATTAGCACAAGGCGTGGTAGAAACGTAACTTTATTTGAATACTAAACACGCTTTGAGGCTTGTGACAACTGTTGCACATGTATATAATACAGTTTGCTGTACACAAATTTAAAGTTTCACTGATAATTAATCGAGGCCCAATTCGGGTGAATTTTTACACCCTACAAACAGTACACTTTTTCTATTTTGACTAAAAAGTTACAAATCCTTGTGGAAAGGGTATGAATTTTCCAATTTGTCATCCTTCTATAGGGTAAGGGGTTTCGATACGCCGGGGGCACACCCCTATCCTAAATGTCCGGGAGTTACTCGTCCCCCCCCCCCCCCCCCTCCCCTTCTATTTTGCTTTATCAGTTTGATATCGACTTACCCATCAACCTCGGAGTTGGTAGACGCCGGAGCTTGGTGGATTTCACACTCTACAGTCACTAGGGTACTATGATGAAATTAATAGTTCAGTATATCGTTGTTCGTTCATCAATTCGTATTTTCGTTCGTTCATTCATTCATTCGTGCGACATTTTGATCATTTTCTTTCCACTATTAAAGCACTGGGAAACGAAGTTCAGACAGAGCCTGCCGGCAATCGATCAATTCACCGATTCGACGCTAGAGCAAATAGGGTCACCAAAATGTTTATGTTTATAAAATAGTTTTGTTGACATTTAACAATTCCTATTCTTCCAGAATAGGAAGACACGAAATAAACACTTTGATACTTTAAGTTCATTTAAAATTCCAAACTGTTCCTTGTAACTTTATTATGATACAACAAGGAATCGTTTCATTTTACAGTGGACAGTAGCTGCTTGACAGCGATTTAGGGATGTTTATTCCGTGTATTCCTATTCTGGAATATGGTCAATCGAACGCACCCAGTTAGAGAATCGAACAACTAAATGGATCGAGTGAAAAAAAACCGGTACAAAAGTTATTTTGAGTACACCACGTGACATTACATTATCTGACGCAAAGACTGGCCAATTTAGAAAAGATCGACCAATATTTTATTTCCAGGCTGGTCTTTGCATAATTTGAGGGGGTCTGACGTCACAATATGTTCCCCTAATATGGAGGCCATTGCGGCAACCTGGGGATGAGCGTTTTACAAATGACCTCATGATACTGGATGGATGTCCGGGTATTTAAAAAATATATATATTAATCCAAATCGGAGGAAAGCTTAGAACGGAACAATAGCCAGGGGACTTTTGCATGCAGCTACACGAAGACCTGACCTTCGATTGATCAGGGAAGGAAATGTATTTATAGCATACTCACTTGGAATTCTCAGTTGACCTATCCTGCTGCTCAAGATTTCCACTTGATGTGCACATAAATTCGTCCAAGGTACGATTTCCACGAGGAACAGACATATCGCATGTATAGCGCTGGTGGGCAGTGAACGAAAAGGGGATTTTCCTACAGCTAGTTCGGCCTTTAAAGAGTCTCGGTCGGACTTCCCCGGCAGGCGAGTTACGTAATTAATACTGAATCCCCGTTATTTTAAGCAATTTTGATGAATTTCTTTAAAAAAAACTAGTTGTGAACTGAAAGTGAACTACAAAAGTTGCACACCGGTATATTTATTACTGCGTGTTGATTAATATTCACTTCAAAGATCATTAGTTTTAGTAAGTCTGGCTACAGCATCAAATATATTCAGTGCAGTAATTTTCAGTCGTCGGGCTCCCTGTGTAGAATCCATTACGTCATTTCTCTTGAAACCAAGAGAAATGACGTCATTGTTATACCGCGAGTCTGAGCGATATGGGTTGCCTGTGGTGGTGTGTATGAAAATACACTTTCTCCTTTTTTGAGCAGACTGAATTCTTTCCCTGCATGTAGACCATAAAGTACATCCCAAGTGTGCTGTCGACCATTAAATAATATAGTACTTAATTATTAATATAACTATTGCTACTTAAGTAATTAGTGTATAATATTAGTAGTAGTTTGAAGAGCGCATGGTCTGAGTAATCTATCCCTCTGACTTTCTGTTGCAGATCATAAATATTATTAATAGTAATTATAGTCTGATGAGTCTATAGACACATATTGTATAGACACGACCCCTTAAGTCTGGATCTCTCGTTTCCCAGATCAGAAGAACTGTATTTACGATGCATTATGAGTTAATTGTTATCAATTAATATCAATACAGTTTCTTTCTTTTATTGATATCTTCCAGCCAGATGCATGACAGGTGCCACATACAATATTTTAAGCAGCCTTTCATCGTGCCGCGAGAAATATGATTACAGCAGAGATCATAGAAGGTGAGTCACTTCTAATGGAATAGGTGAACAGTACTGTACGCCCAGGGGGGGAGGGGGGGGGGGTGGGTATATATTCGTATAGCGTACATATCCGTATTGTGTATATAGGGGAGAAACCCCCCCCCCCCGGACTGTACGGTGTATTATATGCATGCTAGTGTAAGGCTGTAGGTTAAAAGTAATACTGTCTACATGCAAACAAAATGGCTGGCTCAGAATCTGTACTCAGCTGAACTTGCACATGGGTTGATCATTACCTGCAGTCAAAGTACATTGAAAGTCATGACTGCAGGTTATAGCTGCATTAACATGCGTACCCCTGTCCTTGTGTACCTGTCTAATATGAACCTCTCTCGTGTATTTTGTCTGTAGCTTGTCTGTATGTACATGTAGTAGTCTATGGTACATGTATTACAGCTTGTCTGCAGTGGGTATGGTACATGCTTGTCTCAGTGTAGTCTATGGTACATTTATATAGCTTGTCTGTAGTGTATTTATTATTATTGTGACATTTTTGATTTTGATATGTGTTTTGCAGAACTTTGCAATGGTCATCCAGGCGTGTAGTACATCTGTCACCATGCTCAAAAGACACGACTGGAACCACATATTACTCAGTGAAATAATGACAATGTAATCACTAAATAACAAGGTGTCATCGGCACTTGATGTGTGGAAAAGGCAACATGAAAACGAGGCTAGAAAGGCCTAGCCCAGTCGATCAAATCACCGATACAATTAAGTACCAGAATGCTTTGGGAATTTTCTTTCTTATTCAGATTAATTTTGTTTCCCTCGTGAGAATAGTAAGACAAATTGGTGCTTAGATTATCTAACAAAAGAAAAATGGGCA
>JAUJYZ010000001.1:0-110000 GCA_033675265.1 Actinostola sp. cb2023 | reverse complement strand
AATATGGCTGGTGCTTCAAGGTTTTGGTGATGTTGGCTCTTGTAAAGTTTCCTTCGTGTTTTCCAACCTGAGAATAACGCTTGGACTTCGTAATTGTTGAATACAAGTGCCGGTAAGACCACATTAACTTTAGAGTTTGTTTTCGTGATTGCTTTGACTTTGATCGTTGTGTAGTTTATATTTGTAGCACCTTAATTTTGCTCAATTCGCCTGAGTATTCGTAAAATCCTTCAATGAATCTTAGAGAATTAAATTGTGGCCTTTTCTCAGAGAGTTGACGATATTGTTTCGCTCAGTTTTGTATTTTTATTCAGTGCAGACTTTGCATGTAAACATCATAGAAATCGTGCGACCACTGCTTTGTTATCTTGGAGCAGAAGCTGTGTAGTCTTTTGCTTTTCTTTTTACTGCGGTTCTCAGTATTATGCGAACTCAGACATTCAAACAGTCGGCTGGAATTTGGTTTTTTTCGCTACCCGTCAATCAAATTCAAAACTAAACGAATTCAAAACTAAATACATTCTTCGACCAAATGATCCATAATTTAGCTCATAATCATATTTGGTTTCCATTTGGTGGGTCTTCTGACTTATATTTTTAAGTTTACAGATTTTTTATGTTGATTGACGGCAGCGAAAAACGAAGTTCCAGCCGACTGCTTGAATGTCTGAGTTCGCATAATTCTGAGAATCGCAGTAATAGCAAAAAATAAGTTTTTGAAAGGAAAAAACCAAGGTAAGGTTGAGTATTTTAAAATTCTACAAGTCAAGAGCGCGGGCATGGTAACTAAAGCTAAAAATAGCTTCGATCTAAAAATAGAATTAACGGGGCACATGATGGGGTACCAGGGATTCCTTCTCTTACCTCATTTTCTCTTGTTTGGGTGCATGTGGCTCAATCGTTCTTTGACCCCTTAAAGATATCATTCTAAACTAGAAATATTACAGATTTCCTGCCTGATCGTTCTAGACCATCAACACAATATAGGTCGTTTTGATATCTTCGCGAGCAACCTTAAATGATACCGTGATGGCTAAATGTATTGGCGCGACACCCTAAGTGATACCAAAAACCGTAATTTAAACCCATAAAAGAGACGACGATCATCCCCGTCCCATTGAGTATGAGAGTCGCACTGAGTTCTTATCAATTTAATGGGAAAAAAGGTGGAAATGTTATTATTATTATTATACATTGTACATTCTGGTTGGTTGATTTGTATCATGTGACACGTAGTTATGACGTGACAACGGTGGCAAAGTGTAAAAGCCGTGGTGTAATTGTTATGCATGGATCAATTCCAGCTGTTACCATCCCCCCCCCCCGGGCTGACCCCCGGGGATTTGTATTTTTTCTTTCTTGGGACTACAAATTCCCTGCCCCTGGGCCGCCAGAAATAACAAATTCCCCGCCCCAGGGCAACGGAAAAGCAACCAACAATTGAATAATATTAAAGGCATGTTTAATAATAAAGCTAGACACCTTTTAGAAAGAATTATTGACCATAACAGTAGAGATAAGAAGTCATCTGCCTTTTTTTAATCAAAGAAAGCCTTTAACTTTGCAAGACCTTGTTTTTCAAGCCAATCGGCGACAAATGTAGTCTCTTTACCGGCAAATTCCATTATTATGAATTCCTCCATTGATTATACGCTCGGTCAAGTTATCCCCGCCCCCCACCCCCGGGGCAACCACGTTGTTGTACAAAATCCCCGCCCCTGGGACACAGGTCCTTACAAATCCCTGGGGTATGCCCGGGGGGGGGGGGATGGTAACAGCTGGAATTGATCCATGCATTATTAGAGCAGATTTCGAATGACTGTGAAAAACTTACGGCACGGACGTGCCGTGACCGTGATGATTTAGGATTTCGAATGAATCCGTGCCGTGACCGTGCCGTGCCGTGCGCCGTGGTTTTTCACAGTCATACGAAATCTGCTCTATGGCTTTTACACCATGGTATTAAAAGCCGTCTATAATCTTCATTGTTCTCATATCATTGTACTTTTCCGCCAATTATTAACAATTAAACTTATTTTGTATTGTTAAAACTGATTGTCATTCAATAAACTATGATTTTGAGTGACTTGAGTCTAATGATCGACGTCAATAAATGTCGTACTGACAGTAGCCTCAGCAATGTATTCAAATTGAATAATAAAAATGTTAACGCCCTCGTTGCTCGTGAGTTATCGGGATTTTACCTTCACTTCGAAATTTTCTCATACTGTGTTCTTAGTTAAATTTCTCGTTCATTGTTAATGAGCTCGTGCAGGTAAATCCCGATAACCCACTCGCTCGTACGTGTGCGTTAACCTCTAAGTATTTAACAATTGAAATAAAAACGTTGGCATCTGAATCTTTGACCAAAAACACTCGCAGCCACACTATTCGCCAATGCAGGTCTTCGCCTATAGGTTGTGTAGGCATATTCCAGTAATTACAAGATAGATCACAACTCATACCACAATAATAATAAGATGTCAGATGCCAACGTTTTTTGAAATAGGTGTATACTAAATAACTTTAGTATAATTTTACACTTGAATATAGAGTTCCGCGCGCTGTGATTGGTCGAGCGACCAGTGATTATGTAAGAGTTAATTACCGAGAATGGAGGCAATAAGCCGGCCCGAGGGATGTATAGGCTTATTGCCGACGTTCGAGGTAATTAACTGTCTTATTACATTATTGGCAAGGTTTTCGCACATAAAACAATCCCAAAGGACGCAATCACTGTGATTATTGTTCTAGAATTCCCATGAGGTAAGCACAGCAGTCTAGTGTGTTAAGGAGGGTGTAAGTAATCGGAAGGGCCGGGGTTCGATTCTCCATTCGACATATCAAAATATTTTTTTCTTCAAAATTCGCCAAGTCTAAAATTCCTAAGTCTATTGCCGACATAAATATAACCGGGAAAGCATAGAACGAGGGCAATATCTGTATATTGCCCTAGAATTCGTAATTGGAGCTGGGAAATATGGGATATAAAGCCCGACGGAAAACAAAGAAAACCGAGTCAATAATGTAATAAGAGACGATAATCACTTCGTCTTCGGCGAATAATTGTTAAATATACAGTATACATAGACATTCAAAACAATTAGGGAAAATGTCAAAACAATTGTATCGGCAGACATATATACAGTCATTTGCAAAAATTCTGGCCGCCACGATATATCAATATATCAATATATCGGGTGCATTATGGGTAATTAAATAATACTATTTTGAGTTTCCTAACCTATTAAATGAAGCAAAATACAAACGTAAGACTAAAATAAACATTATACTAATTATTTCTACCAACTTTGCTGGCGTTAACATGCCTCAAAGGGAATTTTCGATTATTTAATTACCCATAATGCACCTGTTATATTGATATACTGATACTTCGTAGCGGCCAGAATTTTTGCAATTGACTGTATATATGAATAATTGGTTCTGTGCTGACATTGCCGGGTTTCATATCGTGAGAGCTGGGTACGAATCCCTAAGTAATTGTGATAATCAACACGCAAGACCCACATAGCCAGACAGATATGCTAGATACCCGACAATGTCAGGAAGCTACACTGAATCAAATCACTGAACTTACTATTGTTTTGACTTTTTCTCTTGAAATATTGCAATTATTTTACCAATAAAATATTGGTACACAGTTTTTGTTTCCTCAATGTCGATTGACGGTTCTTTCTTTCCTGTGTACACTTCATTTACAGCGGCACCTTTTTTTCCATAAAAAAGGTGGCCGTACCTCCCCATGACGACGTCATCAATCCCATCCACCTGTTTGTCTTCCAATTCCGCCTGCCAGTTGAGCAGTTTCTTCATCTCCTTTGGTAAGGAGAGAAACGCCATGATTCCTTTATCGCCTCCACGAAATGTGGGTTTCGTCAGCTTCCTTACTTCAGATACTGCCTCTTTATAAAGAGCAGCGATCCTTCCACTTCCCTCCAGCTCGTCCAACAATCTTCTGAATTCACTGTCCCCCGCCATTTCACATCTGTAAATGCATGGAAAAGCATGGAAATTAGATGGACATTTTCAAATCCATGATTTTACCACTTATTTTTCTCATTGGTTCTTTCCTATCCGTACTTACGCTAATTCGACCGGTACTGCGTCTTTTGTCTTGTCGTAGGTTACGATGGTAGCGGCCACTTTTACGACGAATTCCGCTGCAGTGCTTATTTTCCAATGTTCCAGTTTACAACCGACCATCGCTCCTTCATTTACGACGAATATTCTATCGGGGTCGTAAATAATGTCTTTTATTCCAAAACTGTGAAAATAATAGTATGGTATATGTTATACAATATTATTTTATTGGTACCTTGATATAATCTATTGATATAATCTATTGTATATATACATCGGTACGCGTAAATCCAATAAATGTGAGAAATAATAGTAACAACATATACAGTATAATGAATCATAAATGATGGATCATATACAGTCATTTGCAACTGAATTCAATATATCGGGTGCATTGTGGGTAATTAAATAATACTATTTTGAGTTTCCTAACTTATTAAATGAAGCAAAATTTACAAACAACAAACGTAAGACTCAAATACACATTTTACTAATTCATCTAAGGATAAATTCTCATTTAAAAGGATACAAACCCTATATTATTATTATTATTATTATTATTATTATTATTATTATTATACCAGACCTAAGGAGCTCAAAAAAGCCACACTCGATCCAGCGGCACATACCCGTATATCATATATAGGGGACCTCCCTTATATTTTCCAAGGGCAAAAACACCCCCTCACACATGCTCGATGCTCGATCACAGATCCGCCCCTACATTCATGCGTACCCTGGCCCTAATTAAGGGGAGGAGGGAGGAAAGAAGAGGGGGGAAATACAGAGAGAGCTACTCACATGAACCGAAAACGAACAGGTTCAGCTTTGCTTGTCAAATTGGCAATCAGCTGCATGTGAAGCGACATCTCCTTTGGAAATAGCACCAACCTCCATAGGTGGCCCAACTTTCTGAACTCTTCGCTGTGTAGGGGAATGCCAGCTGATTGGCTTCTCGTGACAGCACTGTCAAAATCCTCAATATGCCACGAGGTGGACCATATCCCCTGCAAACCCTCAACGTAGTCACGTCCTGCAGTCATTGGCTGAAAGAATGTAATAGTATAAAATTAAATTAAACTCAAATCACCAAGAATAATCTAAATTATGATCTAATTTGAAATCGTACCTTTTCTTTTACTTCTTGTAAAAGTTGGAAGTGTGCACGCTTTAGCCGTTCGTTGTGTTCAGGCACAGCGTGTGCCTGATGTAGTGACATCTCCATTGCGTTTCCCGAAAAGGACATAAGGGAATGTCGCAAGATTGGATCTTATTGGGACATTGGAACATATGCTCCACAGCGTTGCATCTGAAATTGAATAATAATAAGTACTTTATTCTCTAGTCTATTATTGTCTAGTCTGGGATAGGGGTTTTACCCTTTTTAAGTTATGAGAATATTTTATACCAGCAATCGTGTGAAATGAAAACATATAGTTAGTCAGTTCAAGTACAAAATATAATAAATAGAAAGTGAAATGCTATGATTCCGCTTTTGTTACTAGCAGTTTCAGTTTCCTTTTTGCCCATTCCCCTCCCCCCGTGAAACACAATTCTCTGAAACACTGCAAATAATCAGGTCACTTGGATTCATAACTAAATTTTTAAGTAGCATTAATGTTTGTGGTATTTGACGTCACTTGCACACGAATAATATACTTACATTTCAATGGTGTGAATTTCCTCGCTAGTTTTGAAGTAGGGACAAACACTTTCCATGACGCTAATAATTTCAGATTTCTTGATTGATCGTAACGAATAGATATAGAAGAAACAAAGTTTGGGGTGTTCGTCTTCCGAACCAAAACCAAAGTGAAATGTGAAGTATCCGGCTCAGGACGCACTTTTGACGAGTTTTGCATGTTAGCTAGTGCCTGGTTTCCGTCAAACTAAATTGAGGAATGTGAACTTACTAGACGCCCCATGTAGCGCGCACTCCCGGGCGCGCACTAAACTGCCGTAAAATGCTGTAAACCCGTTTTTTCTTCTATTTACGTAAGATAATTCTCACCATGATTTCCATATTCGTTGATACATGACTGGTGTATTTGTACGAATAGTTCGTCTGGATCGTCTTTGGCCGACGTTTCAGCGTTCGCACTCTACTGGGGGTCACGCCCGGGGGGGGGGGGGGGGGGGGGGGGGGGGGGGGGTACTTGGTTAAAAAATGGTTAGGTATGTGCGGCGAGATGTTCAGACCTGGACCCTGTTTTTGGAATTTGTCACTCGAAAACCTGGATTTACGAATTTCCCAATTAAAAAAACCGACGATCTGATACGATGCATTCGTCAGGATATTTTGCCAGACTAACACTCTAACACCTTTACGTCTGTATGCAAATTATTAAAAATTAATAAATGTTTTTAGGCTATAACCTGGATTAATGATTTTTATGCGTTCATTTTACCTGGATTAGAGAATCAAATGGCCCAAAACCTGGACCCTGTACCGCCGCACATATATATCATGTAATTATTGGGAGTACCCCCCCCCCCCCCCCCCCCGGGGTCACGACCCGGTTCACATCAGTTATATATAAATCTTGGCATAACGAGATCTTTATAGTCTGTTACGTGGATCTACCGCGAACGTCGTGTGCGTTTGTATGTGGAGTGAGCGTATTAGACATTCATGGCTTTACAATAACAAGCTTTAATACACAATGTTTTCCTCCGCGAAAATCTCAAAGTCCTCAAAGAATGTGCTTCCTCTCTATTCTCCCCGGGCCTCTCCCCCTCCCCTTTCCTTTTTGAAGAGTGATGCCGAGGTTGGTGCTCCACCGAAGACCAATCGAGCCATTCAACCCCATTCAACTGACAAGCGTATACATAAGCATATCTACATTCGCTCTCATTCGCACTACATTCGGCTTGTTCGTAGCGTCGTCGGAGTCATCGAGCCGTCCAGCGGTGTTGCGCATGAGAGGAATGTAGCTGGTTTGTAACGAGAGCCGATTTTATAACTCCGTCGGGCTACGCCCATCGAGTAAAAAGATCCAATCATTTCTTCTGCATATCACTTGGGGGTGTTTTGAAAAGTGCTGAGACGCCAGTTTGACCCGTACACTGCCTGGTTTCGACTTGGGGGTGTTTTGAAAAGTGCTGAGACGCCAGTTTGACCCGTACGTAGTACCTGGTTTCCGTCAAACGAAATTGTAAAGAGTCATTCATTAATTCTGCGCTTCACTCTCGCTCTCCGTTCACCGCCTGATCGAGCATGGACTCCAGCGACGGTGAAACTAAAACTACACCGAATGTTCAATATCTTGGACGACCAGTACAGAAACTATTTGTTGTTGTAGAAAGCGCCCTCTTGACCATTCCGAGAGGCAGTGCTTGGACAAACCTCGTCCAAGAAGGACGAACAAGGGAGCTGTCCGTATATCCTAAATGGACAGCTCAAATGCTCTTCGATGAGCTAAAAAAATGCATGCCCGCCTGTCTCAACGGCAAAGACATCAGTCAGTAAGTCAGTTGTACTTCAAATTCAATCATCCACAAAAGGCAAACTAATCTTCTTTTTCTCGTTTTAGAATTCGGGTGTTTAGGTCCACATCTCGAGGCGCGTGCTTCGAGCGCGTGTCGAATGAACTGCCTGGTGGAGAGGAACTCCAACAATTGTGCAAAGGATCGAAATCAAAAAGAGTTTACTTGCTTGTGAAGAAAAAGAAAAAAAAAGGTAATTTCTTTTTTTACAGGGTAAGGGGAGTAGGTAACCCATTTGCGTACAATAACCTTTCCACTCGGCCTTCGGCCTCGCTTTCCGGCGTTGCCTGCGGAGGAGGCTAAGGTTACACTACATAGAACTCGGTAAATCGAACTCGATCATATCCTAGCCTCCTTTGCAGGGATCCTTAAGTAGCCTATTTTTCCCGGCGTAACTAATCGAACGAAACCGAACAAAAATTCAATCGAACTAATTCGAACCAAAGCTGTTGCACAACACTATTTATAGCGAGACGTTTTGCACGTTTTGTGAATCAATTATTCATTAAAATTACTTTCATTTCAGTTAGCGGCTAACTCAAACTCGTTGAACTCGAATTCTATGTTCCCTTCGCTCAAACAGTCACATTCCCACATTCCCATGCTATATTTCTAGACATATTCAAGACAACATGCAAAAGGCCAAAATGACACGTTATTGATGCAGTAATAGGATACTTGACATTCAAAACGGCCAATAACCCCTACCTACCCCCCCTACCGGCCCCGGGGAGGAGGGGACTAGTTTCCAGGGCTGACTGTGCAACGATCACGAGGCAGATCACGAGGTCCCACATAACGTACGCATGACATCTGAAGACAGCGGATTCAGCGTATCCTCCCATAACTCAATAACTCATAACATAACTCATATATAAGCCCTCGAAATGGAATAATTTCTTTTTTCTTTTTGTCGTCTTACCGAAATATTGTTAAATTGTATGTTAATTCATATGTGTTTGTATCTTATATCTATTCCAGGTTCATCATCCCCAAAGCCAATGAAGCCTAACAAACCATCCACATCTTCTCCATGTGAGTATTACAACTTTTCAAAATAATCATACTTCGTAAATTGTGTCTGTTAATTGTGATCAAATTCATTGAAGAAATGACAAATGTTCAACTGTAATAGTTACATATAAGCTTATAAGTACCTTAAGCTTTTAAAAGTCATGTTACTATATTCTTGTAATATTTAACTTAATAAGCTATTTAAGCTTTTAAAGTTATTTAGCATATTTAACAGATCTATTCATTTAAGCTTATATATACAGCTTATTAAGCTTATATGTTTTCTCGGGTATTACGGGCTGATATTTTACGAGTTGCAAATGTGATATGGTATGAAGAATTATATGCGTCTGCATTCTTCATCTCATACGATAGCCAAATCCAGTAATAATTGCTTTATTATTCATTCAAATTATATAACATAAAAACATGATTAAACTGATTATTCATTGAATTATAACTCATAAATTATAACTTATTAAAAAAATTGTAGGATGATGACGTCTGGTCATGGATAATTAATGACCAGGGGTCCTCAGCCAATTAGAAACGAGTATGGAAGTAATGATCACTATTACTTTTATAATATATTTATAGACTCAACTGATTCAGAAGGTGATATGTACAAGTCTAAATTTAGTGGTAAGTTATCATAGGGATGTCAGATTGTGTGAACAAGTACATGTAATGTACCAGGGATATATTCTGCCACTCCTTTCTCAGAAGAAATATACCCCTGGGAATGAAATTTTTCATTTCTCCTATAGCTTTCATTAATGCAAGGTTTACATTCTTGTTAAAATATACATAAGTATATGTATGTACATGTGTACATGTATAATGTAATTATTATACAATGTTTTGTGGGATATTTCATGGTATATGCCATTCAAAAGCTGGAGTATCCAACTGATGAAATCGATAACCGACAACAATCGAAATCAATTAATCAATTAATGTTGATTATTGATGATCAATATTTATTGATGAAGAATATTTGTGTGACCTTTTTTAATTGCACCGATTGGTGATATAATAATAATAATAATAATGTTTATTGCTTATATTGCGCATATAAGATATAAGATATAAGATATCTATCATTAGTTCAAATGGTCTACAATTCATTTAGAAGCCCGCGACTTCACGCTAGAAGAGCATCTATAGTTCTAATTTATGTTATTTGCAGGCGTCCTTAGACAACTCAGTTCCGACCGGAGTAGACTAAGATATTTATCGATGGCGGGACTTGTGCTCCAGTCAGTTCGCGGTCGCTTACAAAATATTTTGTTCGAACGTGCCAGACAAACTTTTTTAGTTACTCAAGTGAAATTATTTTCAAAGCTAAACATGCTAAAAGAGCTACTTAAACATGGAAACATTTTGTTGCAAAATAAACAGAGGAAAAATTTGATAGATTAGAACTACACAAGTTGTTTGTAATCGTGATTGACATACTTTTACGAGGGAAAAACAGGAATGCATACAACAATTGTGATAGCCTGTGAGAACGGATTTCTAATTAAATAGAGATTAATTTTGATTGCGAAAGGATTATACACGTAAACTGATAAAAATATGTTATGTAATGTATGTCTTTACCAGGGTTCTTTATGATCTCTTGAAAATATTTGCAATTAGAAATAAAATACAGAATAAAACCACTTTGACCAAAATTAACCGTTTATTACTATGTTTATTACTGTGCTGTTTATGATAATAATTAGCCTTCCAGTCGACAATCGCTTCATAGATAAAGTTCAGTCGATATTTACTAGCGAACAATGTTGGATAAAGTTCTTCAAAGCCTTATAGTCGACAATCGTTTCATAGATACCATACCATTTGTCCGGCTAGACAAATTGGTGGTGGGCGAATTTTTTAAAGGTGCTGATATTTAAGTAGGTACATGGGGTGGCCTTTTGTTATCACGATTAAATACCGCAAAGGAAATTCCAGGCCCACCTAGCTGGAACCAGGAACGCTTGCGTAACCACGTAACCCTGCTGGGAACCAAGAATAGCAAGGGCAGAAAATGCCAAACCCGGACCCAAAATAATTCAAAAATCAAAAACCTGTAAAACATATTGTAGCTTAACTGATTTACTCCAGAAACAATACAGAACCTATCCCTCTATAGGAAAGGAATAAGTACATTAGCACCAAAAAAGAAGGTTTTGGTACTCCTCAGACCTCACCCCCCTGAAAGAACTTGCTCCATTGTTCCAACAAACATTGAACATAATGTGACCTTTTTGCTGGATGCTTCCAAATTGAAGTCATGGGATGATTGGAAAAATGACGACATGGGTTCATGGAGGAACAATGGAGTAAAGAGACATCACTTTATCTATAGAGATGGAAATGTAAGGGCATCACACAGAAAAATCCCTGGAAACACCTACACCCTTGTGCGTATCTATTACAAGAATAAAACCTCTAATGACCTAAAGAAATGTGTGTCTTACTTGGAAGGTACAGTATTATAGTATAAACATATAACTGTCACGTGATCGTACAGACACTGAATGCATTAAGATCAAACCTTGAGAGGTATTTAGTAAATAAACCACTTCTGGCGACTGGTATATCGGCTGATAATGTCCGCAGCTGAGAGATGGTTCGAAAAATAAACAGTTGGCCGAGAAGTGAATGAAACAGGAACTTCCAAGGGTATTATAAAAGCAACCTACCCCTCTATAGGAAAGGAATAAGTACATTAGCACCAAAAAAGAAGGTTTTGGTACTCCTCAGACCTCACCCTCTGAAAGAACTTGCTCCATTGTTCCAACAAACATTGAACATAATGTGATCTTTTTGCTGGATGCTTCCAAATTGAAGTCATGTGATGATTGGAAAAGTGACGACATGGGGAAAAAAGGATTTACTTGAATGCAAAAAAGAAGACAAATCATAATTACTTTCAGCGCGGCAGCGGGACGTGCCATTGCGTGATTATCGTAGTGCTCGCTTTTCAACCCAGTTTACCAGTTTACCACTTTATGTTCGTAAAAATTAAAAAAATAGTTTGTTTTTCGTAAACATTTAAAAAATATTCTACTGCTGTTCACCTCCACTTTAGATAACATTTATTCATTATTACGTAATAAATGGTTGCTATAAAATGAAAACAATACAGTACAATGGTAATAATTACTAGTCATGATAATGATGACGATAATTACGATGCTGTTGGTAACTAGTAATAGTAATCATTAGTTGGCGATATTAAAGTATGTCAAGCACACTAATTAACAGTTCTATGAATAATAATATTTTGTTTGTTGTTGTTATTATGCTAAGTGTCTTTCACAGTTTTTATAAGTTGAATCGAATTATATACTCTATTTCTTTTCATTTAAATTACAGAAAATAAAAACCTATTGATGATACAATATCTATTCGATGGAGAAGAACACCTGATCACACCTGCACCACACAGGAATTCTACTAAGCCTCAAGCACAATCTTATATACGGACTAAATCAAGTACATTGGGTAGAGTTAGAGAAGTGGCCGAAACTGCTGGACCAAAAGAGGCATTTCATAAAGTAAACGAAGAGAATGGTGGTCTTTTAAATGCTGGCTCTGCAGGCGATCTTCCCCGTAACTGCGACCAGGCAAGATATTACAGATCCACTACGACGAGCGGGAAACAAAGCTCGAAAACAATTGATTCTCTGGCTATCATCATGGAAGAATGCAAGAGACAACAGATGAGTATCGGTGAGGAACCATTCATTAGGGATGTGACAGGTGCACCCGAATTTCGCTGTGTCCTTGGGTTTGATTGGCAATTGAAGGAGATTGTACAATTTTGCACTAACCCTAATCATTTTTCAATCTACACTGCCGACCCAACATTTAATCTCGGAAGTTTCAATCTAACTGTGACGGCATACCGTCATCTCAAAGTAGTTACAAGAAGAGACGGCCATCATCCCATCATGATTGGACCCCTGCTCATTAGCCAGTTAAAACAGAAAATACATATAATTACTTTTTTGGCAAAGTTGCTGCTCTGAACAAAGATATAAGAAATATCCTGGCTATAGGAACGGACGGAGAGGAGCCTTTGATAAACGGCATGAAAAATGTTATGAGCCATGCCACGCACCTACGATGCTTTGGCCATTTTAGAGATAATTGTAAATCAAAACTAAGAGAATCACATATTCCTGAAAAGTTCCAGCAAAGCTTCTTGCATGACTTGCTCGGAAAACAAGAAGGGACGACTTACGAAAAAGGTAAAATAGCTCCAGTTTAATAACAATTGGAATAACCTCAGTATTAAGTGGTCACCCTCGGGAAATATCCAACTGACCGCTTAATAGATTTTTTAATTGGATTTTGACAGTCAACCAATCAGAGCGCGCGTACCATTTAAAAAAATTATAAAATTATAAAACGTAATCAGGTTGGGCTTTATGACTTTATGACGTGGCGTGACCAATCAATCAATCAATCATTTAATTATACACGATACTATCACTATCACCAGGTTTGGTTGATTGCGATGATGCAGAAGAGTTTTATAACAAGTTGTCAGCTTTAAAAAGCATTTGGGATGTAAGAGAAAAACAATTCCTTGGCGTAAATTATTAAATCAGACACCTTCATTTTTCAATTACATCAATGAAAAGGTATATTTTAAAATATAACAAATACCAAATCATGTACGCTCAACTGTAAAGAAAACCGTTAATATCAGTCTTTGTGGTCATTGAATAGACCTCAGTTTTTGTTGTTTAATATCTCAAAAACAAAGTCAAATTGCAGTAATATTCACTAATTCTGATGTGTATTTTTTCATGAAATGCAATCTTCATTTTAGGCAGCGATGATCCTAGAAAATATGTCAAGAAATATACGAAAGCTTGCTGGACTGGGGGATCCACCAACGCCATTTTATACCAACGACCCGGAATCCGCGAATGCCCTTATAAAGAGAGCTGTCAACTTCAAGCAAAGTGAAATGTGTACCTTTTGCTTGAAGTTGTCGCAGCTCATAAAACAGCAAAGGGAAGATGTCAGAGCTGCAATCCTGAACAGAGGTCCCTATAAGCTGACGGAAAAGTATTGTGATCTACAAACAACTCAAGAAAAATGGTTTTCAATGTCTGTAAAACAGCGTAAGGCTTATCAAGAAAAGTTTGATAAGGCAACCAACGAAGAGCCGAATAGCGAACCTCCGGTTTTAGAGGAACATCAGATAGGAGAAAGCCAGCCTCTGTCAATCTCTGCAGAAGAAGCAGATTTGACTAACCTCCCCTTGGAGACTGTGAAAAGGACCTTTCAAAAGGCACAATTCCTATTATCAAATGAGACGTCCATTTCACAAGCTCCAGGGAGTGGAGGAATGGCCTTCATGATAGAAAGTCGCATTTCATCTAGACCCCACTATGTGCGCCTGGAAAAAACAACGGGAAAAATAACATGTGAAAATTGTCCTGGTTGGGTGTCTGCCAAATTTTTCGCCCATGCAGTTGCAGCCGCAGAGAGACATGGCAAATTGAACAGCTATCTAGACTGGTTGAGACGTCGCGGCAATCCCCCAAACCTGACTACACTAGTTACCTTTGATTCGAGTAAAGGCGTCGGCAAAAAGGGTAATAGATCATCTACCAGTAGGCGAAAAGGAGGACGGAGTAAAGACAAACCAGAACCAACGGTCATAGTGGACAGACTAAATTCTTATTATCAAGAATCATCATCACAACAATCACAACAACAACAACAACAGCAGCAACAACAACCACAACAACAACAACAGCAGCAGCAGCAACCACAACCACAACAGCAACAACCACAACAACAACAGCAGCAGCAACAACCACAACAGCAGCAACAACCACAACAGCAACAACAACAGCAGCAACAACAACAGCAGCAACAACCACAACAGCAACAACAACAGCAACAACAGCAACAACCACAACAGCAACAACAACAGCAGCAACAACAACCACAACAGCAACAACAACAGCAACAACAACAACAGCAACAACCACAACAGCAACAACAACAACAGCAGCAGCGACAACCACAACAGCAACAACAACAACAGTACTGGTATACGCCGCCACAAATGAACCACGCACCATCAGTTTTACACCATATCAATCCACATTCTACACAACGAACACAATCTACTAATCACCATAATCCGTTTGCCCCCTTTTCTCCCGGATATCCAAATCCTCTTTTTGGCACATATATGCTCTACCAACTACAATTTTGTCCCCCACAAGTAAAAACGTGTTTTGGGTGTGGTCAAACTTTAAAACCAGGTGGACAAATTGGTACACCTCCACGCGATCTAGTTTTCGTGTCACACACAGCCCGACCATACCATGATCCAAATGGGGTTGTGAGGGATAGGCCAGGTAATGTGTATTTTCATGTGAACACAGGCTGCCTCAAGAGACAACAGGCTTATTTTGTCCCTTCATTGATACAAATTCCACGGGTCATCAGAGACACTCTGAACCAAGCTCACCTCGGTCATTTACGCGAATTTGGGTTAATTCTTTAATTATATTTGTAAATAAGCGGCCCGAATATTAGACCAAGGCTTTCTGATTTAGTTATAAACAGGTAAAATAAGGATCACAATGTAAATGTGTACTACTATGTAAATACATATCATTTGAAAAGACAGCCAGCTTATTTTATTGCCGCCTTAGTATAAATGCCATCTTCAATCCATAATATGAGTGTAATATGAGATGCTTACGCCAGTTCACCTTATGCATAGACCATTTTTATAAAGACATATCAGTTTAGTTTGACAATATGATACGGTTTTGGTACAAATAATCATTGTCATCTAAACAGTACCTAGAAATAAATATTTGTAATTGGAAAGTTTCGTTCCAAAATATCATCGGATATGAACGGATCAAACTTAAATATAGAGTTTTGTGATGCAAGCGAGGCCTTGTTGGCTTCAAAACCCACACATAGTGTTTAGATGGTCAATTTACAATAGCTTTTTGTAAGGTACCAGTACAATACAGGCAATAAATGACTTTCAATCCTCAATCAATTTGCTGGAAAAAATGTGACTTTATCTCTACGCTCTTTGTTCCTCTTTCCCTCTACGGCGTTTTTTAAAAAGAAGATCTTGAGAGCTAGGATTGATCATAGCTGCACAAGCATATGGGTATTTTGTCTGCGCATGCGCCAACACAGCATTGACCAGTGACGTCTGAACCATTTTCCAGCTCGATAGCTCATTTTAAGGATATTTTGTAGGAGATCTACGCGTTTCTAAAGTTTAAACGTCATGAAAATTTACTCATTTTTAAAGACGATAAACACTTCTTCCCCTGGGTATATCTTTGGCCGCTGTTATTTCTTTCGATGGCGAGATATTTTACATTGAAATGCGACTGTGGTGTTTGGAGTTGGATGTTCAGCGTTGATTATTTCCACAATCAAGTATTCTACAGCACTGGATTAACGCTTGGTAATTGTGATGAAAGTAAACGTTTAGAATTTTAATGAAATGGTCTTTCAGGTGGACGCGATTTCGAGCTATGGCCCGGTGAATATGTAGAAGTGTTCAATTTAGGTCGTACTTTAACGAGATATTTCTTCAAATTTTTACCGACCCCCAAGTTGGAGATAATTACCACAGCATTCATTCCTTTATATAATTTCAGTTTTCATAGAGAATGGGGCTTCAAAAAATGTATAGCTGTCAGATTTAATAGATTCTTCTCACCCTATACTCGGTGTAATGGCGGAATTGATGTTTTGTGTTACTTCTCGAAGCCATGGTTCTATCATATCTTCGTCTATTTCCTTATTCTAAGTCTTTGAAAGTATAAATGAGAGAACAGACTTTGCAGAAAAATTAGTTATTAAGAAAATTAAAACTTGTTTCTACTGTTTTGCATTGCATTATTTTTGCTTACCATTTACGGGACTCGCGACGAGCAGAAATGTGGACTCCAAGCATTCAAGTCAAATTATCTTTCGATTTCTACCGACCCCCAAGCTGCTTAATGTTACGGAGGCGAAGATTATTCAATAGTCATTCCATTCATCACAATAAATGACGTTCAAAAAATGTATAGCTCCTGCTGTGAATGTTCAAAGTGCATGTATACGGCGAAGACGGCAGCCATTGTCAGTTTAGCTTGTCATGTCTGGACCTCCGTCACCTTGCAATATGCAACTCATAATGCATCGTAAATACTGGTTATGACAACTGCAGCATGCCTTCAGCATTGATAAAATAGAATCCATCATTTTAGAGTTGCATATATTCATAGACAAGTTAATAAATAAACATCTGAAGTAGAACTTCGCCATCTTGTTTGTTATTCCTGGTATTTAAATTAGCGCGGGATGGCGCGGGATATATGCGCGTGTCAGAGGGTCTTTGTGTTTATGTTGGCATTTCACGCATGCGCAGACAAAATGCCCATGTGCTAGCTGCACATACAAGTAGGAGCTAGATTCAATCGTGTTAAATCTGCGTGACCACAGCCTATTTGTCAATGCCATTGTACTAAGATCAGCATTTTCACGATCACTCCGGCAGCGACGAAGCGTTGCAAGCAGGCATGGCAAGTTTGTTGATTTTTAAAAAAGCACAGAAATATGTAGAATATAGACAAAAGACAAATTCCGGAAATAAACCAACTGTCAACAAATAATACGGCAATGAAACTTTTGAAGGTGAATGCAAACGTCCCTTATACTTTTAGTTTTATTTCGCACCCTAAAGTGGTTCAATGAGCTTGCAATTTACAGAAATATAGCATGACATGATAGACTTCAGATCTAAAGACTTTTAAAAATATATATCCACTGGTTTTGAAATAAAAGCTTCCGTAACAAAGACGTTACTTCTGTAAGTAAAATGAGCATATTTATGACATCACTTTTGCTTCATCGACTAAAATCTAGTGCATCAAACTTGATGAAACTTTCAAGACAAGTAGTTTTATGCCATAGTAATGATATATGGTGAAAACATTGTTTCGATCTGTCAAGAAAACACTGGCATCGATGATATAACAGAAAGTAAGGCGAATATTTACATTTTTGCTGGAAAATATTCAATCCAATATATTTCGAAAACGCTCTCATTAGAGAGAAGAGAAGAGAAGAGGAAGAAAGAAGACTCTGCCCCCATCCGTTGAATTCTCTGATCGAGCCGCCGTCCATTGTTGTGGACGGGGAAACTGGTTTATCAACCGGTTTTTTGAATAATATATTTGTGCGCATGATTAGAATAAAGTCTGCTGGCCTATTTTTGAGCCCGCTAATATAAACGGCTGACCAATGTTGAGCCCACTGACAATGATGGCGTCCCAACAACTAGAACATTTGTCCGTCATACTATCGAAGTATTTTCCAAATATTTCGAATGTAAATGCACATCAACAACAGGCCATTTCCTCTTTTTTTAAAGGAAATGACACATTTGTCTGTTTGCCAACGGGATATGGTAAATCCCTAATTTATTAAGCGGCAATTTGTGTGGCAATGGAGAGTCAACAAGTGCACAGCCCTGTTTCGATCGTAATTTCTCCTTTGAATTCCCTGATTTCTGATCAGATGGAGTCGTGCGAACAGCTCGGATTAAAGTGTACAAAGATTCCAGATAAGTCCGAAAGTATGGGTGATGCTAATATCCTGTTCACTAGTCCAGAAACACTTCAAAACCTTGAGACCAAGCAAATTCTTGACAAGCTTGGTGAAAAACTGCTAGGAATTGTTGTCGATGAGTGTCACTGCATTGTTAAATGGTAAGTCATATTATCCTGAGTGTCACTGCATTGTTAAATGGTAAGTCATATTATCTCAAACGTTTTTCAGCAGTTAATTTCTGTTCAGTCATATAGTGTTTTTCTGTTCTCGAAGTATCAATCAGTATCTTTCTATCAGATGATTTTAGAAGACTAGGAATTGAATATACTGAGTATTGCAGAATGTACCCTTTGTTGTGCACCGAGGATACACTATTATTAAGTGTAAGTAATAATAGTTGTACATACTTAGCACTATTTCCTATATTTTACATTGTAGGGGGTTTAGTTCTTCCAAAGATGAACTGGCGTTTAGAGCAGCTTACTCTAAAGTTGGTGATGTACGCTCATTTACCAGGGCACCAATCCTTTGCCATACAGCAACAGCAGGGAAGAAGCTAAGGACCAAAATCATGAAGACCTTGCACATGAGGAAAGCAACAGTAATTGTTAAAAGCCCTGACAAAGCCAATATAAAGTTGGAAATAACCAAAGTTAATAGAGATGAAGAAATTGAAGTAACATTCAGCTGGCTTCTTAATGAGTTGAAAACACTTGGCAAAACAACTAAAAAAACAATAATTTATTGCAGATCAATAACAGTTTGTGGAGATATATACTCATTTCTGGCAGAGTCACTAGAAAACAAAGATGGTTTTGCTATGTTTCATAGCAAAACACCTGAGGAAATTCAGAATAACGTTTTATCTAAATTTCCCCACGAAGAAAGCGAACTGAGAGTTGTTGTGGCTACTTGTGCCCTAGGAATGGGTGTCAATATTCCTGATATTGAGAGGGTTATCCATTTTGGTCTACTATCCGAACTGGAACACTATGTACAGGAAATTGGTAGAGGAGGCAGAGATGGGAGAAAGTGTATTGCAACTGCAATATACAAACCCTTCCATCTTGCACATTGTGATGTTGATATAAGGAACTACATAAAGAACACAGAGTCAAATTGCAGAAGAGAAATGCTAATGGAGTACTTCAAAGAAAAGAAAGTTAGTATTACCGTAAAGCATGACTGTTGTGATGTTTGTGAACGCCAATGTAATTGTGATGAATGCACCAGCCAAGCAATCGACATGGCAAGCAAAAGTGTGGAAACCACAGACTCCGCAACTGGGGAAATTTCTAGATCTGTTGAAAGGGAGGATGAAGAACTATTTCAAGAAATACTAGAAGATATCGATAGAACTGTAATGTATGAAACAATGGGAAGTGCTTTGATTTTAGAAATTGTTCAGAAGGTGCGTTACATATTTTTTGCTGATTATTTGATATCTAATTTTCCTTTGTTTAATATTAATTTAGTTAATGACATAATTTCAGCAGTGAATGATATTTTTGGAGACATTGATGAAGCCCAAGCTTTTCTTGATACTAATATTATTGAACAATTTGACAATCCATTGTATTTAAATGCAGAATTCTCTTATGATGGAGACAGTGATGAAGAGAATACTGAAGATGACATTTTAAGTGACATTTTTATGTAAATTATCATCACAAAATGCAAAAATAGTGTGATATTTCTACCTTCCATGCTGATACAATGTAAAAACGTTTGATTGATTTACATACAATGTACATGTACATTTTACATACCAGTACAATGTATGTACATTGTATGGCTTTGTGACCACTTGGTAAAATAATTTAAACAAAGTATGCTTGTTCACTATTAACCATTTGGGAGTTGATGTTTGCAGGGCATTGTAGGACTGTTGTGAGGGGCGCCTTATGTTCAATATGGCACACGCTGATTATATTTCCAGTCGTTTCATGTTTTACAGGAAATAGACAGCAATGGCGTCCCTCAAAACAGCCCCACAATTCATAAATGCAAACATCAACTCTGAAATGCCTAATAATATGAGTGTTATAAGTAAAAGTGATAGAACACTCATGTTTCGTTAATCAGCTCTAGAACTGACTACCTGAAACACAGGCCTGTTATTAGTCAAACCCACCTTTTTAATTCTCTTTAAATAAACTGATAAAGATTAAGGTGCTGTCGATGCCATCTTCTTTGATGTCGTTTAATCCATCTGTGGAGCTTCTTAATGTCTAGGCCATGATAAAGATCATTCTTTATTGTTGGGAAGGCAGCATACATTCGTCCAATTTCAAATTTGAATGTTTTAGCTTTTCGGTGAACCTGTTCCAGTACTGTAGTGAAGGTTTGTTGTTTAACCTTGTTTGTGTGGTGACTACTTCTTCGTTCTTTGCCCATATCTTGGTTTGATTGCTTTAGTAGTTTCTCAATGGGTCCAGTTGCTTTTGTTGCCATTTCAATGCTTTCATTGCTGATATTTGGTGAACCAAGTGATCTAATTTGCTGCTTTGATATCATGTTGATTTGTTCTAGTCTTAAGTCACGTGAAATGCAATTCCCATGCCCAGGCTTAGATGAGGCAAATCTATTCCATGTAAGACGGTGTGCTTGTCTGGGGGTGAGTAAAGCTAAATTTGAAGCCATTAGCCGTAGTCCTGCTAAAGCATATTTGTAATGGCCATTGCATTTATACAACAAAGTGAGGAATTTCCATACTCTCATCAATCGTTCACCATCGCCCGACAGAATCGTTGGCATTGCGCAGTACAAGACCTAAAACTAAGTGCATACATCCATAGATAAAGATGAAATCTTCTTTCTCATCTTTTTTTTTCAAACTTTCTTCTTTGGGTTGACTACTTGATTTAATGCCATGGACCTTCTCTTCATGTTTCAAACGACATTTAGCATACTTAAAGATTCTTGTGCAACTCTCGCTTCGGCATGGTAAGTCTGGTCTAGGATTGTATGCAAACATCAGTTGTGGTAGTTTAGATATCCCACAAACGTGTCAAGCATACAGCCTATTTGCTCATGTAACCATGCCTTTTTGTCAGACCTATCAGAGTTATTTAGCCTTACTGGCATACAGTTCTTAGTAGGTTTGCTTTCACGAGCCAGATGTGGAAGGGAGTCTTCTCCTGATGCTGGTAGCAGTTTCCTTGGATACGATGACGAGTTTTGCGACTGCGCTTATCACTTGTCAGCGGATATTCGTATGATAATAGAGGTAATTTCAAGATGGCGGATGAACAGCTTGGCACTGCGCTGCATCAACAAAATGGTGTACTATGTTGTGTGCGGTCAAATCAGGTAGTACGCCAGCATAGGAGCACGCCACTCTGCCTACTACTCTGCTTAGCTGTTTCTCTGTTTGTGTAGCCATCCATGGCGTAGCGCAGTTTAGTCATCCAATCTTTCATCCGCCATCTTGAAATTGTCTTTATTATCATGCGATGACTACATTTTATGTATCTACTGACATGGCCGCAATGAATCCAACGTAATTATGGAGTAATTATGTTAAGTTTAAGTCAAAGAAATGTTGAAAGTTTGGTTGAGAAGGGATACAGTGTTTTCGTGACAGGCAAAGCCGGTAGCGGGAAGTCTTTCTTTCTGCGCAAAATAATTGACAACCTTCGACAGATGGGAGATTGTTGTTGTTTCGTGACAGCACCTACTGGGATAGCGTCCGTAAATATCGGTGGCTGTACCATTCACAGCTTTGCGGGAATCGGAACAGGATCAAAGGGTGCGCACGAACTGATAGCCACCATAAGCTCAAACAAAGATGCATTACAAAGATGGCAACAATGTACAATTTTAATAATCGACGAAGTGTCAATGTTGAGTCGTGAACTGTTTGAAAAACTGGAAATGATTGCACGATGTTTAAAGTGTAATACTAAGCCATTTGGAGGTATACAATTGATTCTCTCTGGCGATTTTTTCCAATTGAAACCTGTTGTGAAGAGTCCATTGAGTGATGCAGATGTCTACTGTTTTTGTAGCCCATTGTGGGACAGCTGTGTTGATGTGTCAGTATCTTTTACTGAAAATTATCGACAGAGTGAAGTGGAATTGATCCACATCCTGGATGATTATAGGAGATGTGAGTTGTCACCTTTATCACAGCATCTCACCAAACACATCCTTACCCATTCCCTGAAATGCAATCCTTTAGATGTGGTAAAGTTGTATTCCCACCGTGATAGTGTTTCAGAAGCAAATGATGAATGCCTGGCTGTTACCAGGTGAGCCACACCAATACATCTCAAAAGACTCTGGTGAAACACTGGAATTGAAGAGCTGTTCTGCTCCAAAGAATGTAATTCGTAAGGCCAAAGCCAGGGTTGTTTTGTTAAAAAATATGTCGCCAAGTCTAGTGAATGGGTTACGTGGGACCATTTCTTCATTTTTATATGGTTACCCTTGTGTCATTTTTTACAATGGTCAATTGGAAGTAATCAGAGAAGAACTATTTTTTGTTGAAAATGATGGGAGTGTTGTAGCCACCAGAAAACAAATTCCCCTTGACCTTGCTTATGCATTAACTATCCATAAAAGCCAAGGCATGTGTTTCGACTTCTTAGAAGTTGATTTGTCAAAAGTCTTTGAAGCTGGACAAGCTTATGTTGCTGTTTCAAGAGCAAAGGACTTAAATGGGCTGAAGATTACAGCATGCAAAGGCAAACTGCCTCAAATTAGCCAGATTGTTCAAGATTTCTATTCTGAGCATATTATTACAGCATCAGAGTTAAATTTAAATGAAGTCACACAATACGAAAAGAAACGAGATGTTCTCACTCTTCCGATCGTAAATATAAGTGAATGTGTATATGTCCCTAGCACTGCCAATGAGCCACAAATATTCCTTATTCAGGAACAATTTCCTCCAGAGATTCCTGAAGATATCATCAACAAAATCAAAGAAAGAGTTCAAAAGGAATGTGATATCTGTGCTGATGTCTCTTTGTATTCTGCTTCTAATATCAATATAAATGTGTTTTGTAATTGGCTATGGTGCATCTTTGAACAAATACATCAGGCAGATGGAAATGCAACATTGGTTAACAGAAAAATGGACAGGTGTCACAAAACAGCTACACAGCCTATACAGGTCGTCACAGATGCTTCAGAAGTGGCAGGAGTGTTCGCAGTCAGAAGTAGAAATTGAGAATGGAGGGAAAGACCGGAAAGTTGCAGTAGTGTACTGTAGGGCTGCATATGCAGAATTCCTTAACAGGAAAGCTACAGGAAAACGAACTGTCTCTTTTGATGAGCCAAGTCACTTTGAGCAGGGCCCAGTTCATTTTGTAACTAAAGAGACTAGGGGTAAGATAAGAGATCTTAGTGGCTGGGTTATTAGTGAAGAAAGAAAGGCTTGTATGTCATACATCGGTCGTCACAAATGCTCAAAGTCAAACAAAGTACTTAAAGAGGTGGAGGTGCAGCGAAAGATAAAGTCAACTCTCGATAAACTAAAAGGCCAGAAAGATGAGATATTGGATGGATCAAAGTATCCTGAATCACTGGAGCACATAACCTTGTACGATGGTGGCAAAACCTATGTGACAGATGCTGTTTTTGAATTTTTTGTTGAGGTTTCATCACTTGCATCCCAACATTTTTCAGAGAAAAATTTTCATGCTCTCAAGCAAAATGCATTATCAGTTGCTTATTCACAAATGCAGAGCAATGTTCCTCTGAAGAAAAGGTTTCAAAGCCTTCTACATACTGTCCTTGTTGATTCAGAAGTGGAGGGTGGAGCTATAATTGATGAAGGTACAATTATCAAACCGAGTTAGTTTATAACAGCTTTTTATTATTATTAAATTATTATTATTATTATTAAGGTGATGCCATGTTTACTTCTCATGCATCTGATATGATAGCCGACATGACAGTAGGTGGAGCAGCTATAGTTGATGAAGGTACAATTAGCAAACCGAGTTATTTATACCAGCTTTTTATTATTATTAAATTATTATTATCATTATTAAGGTGATGCCACGTTTACTTCTCATGCATCTGATATGATAGCTGACACGACAGTAGGTGGAGCAGCTATAGTTGATGAAGGTACAATTATCAAACCGAGTTATTTATACCAGCTTTTTATTATTATTAAATTATTATTATCATTATTAAGGTGATGCCACGTTTACTTCTCATGCATCTGATATGATAGTTGACATGACAGTAGGTGGAGCAGCTATAGTTGATGAAGGTACAATTAGCAAACCGAGTTATTTATTACTATATGTAGGATGAATTGAAACTGTGAGCACCTCTCTTTTAATTTGCTACCGTGCATGTACTGAGATTCATGTCTTTACTTCTAGACACTGAAGTCTTCAGAGATGATATGACATCTGCAATATTCATTAGGCTGGTCCGTCGGTTTTGTAATATGATGTCAGCAGAAACAGTGAAAAAATTTAAGAGGTCATATACATTTGAAATGGTCTTTGGCAGTACTGCAAATTCAAAGTTTTTCACACCTTCACATATTCTACAGGATTCAATTATTTGAATTATATTTTGAAAGTCCTGGAATGCTGTTATTCTGATGGGCAAACTAGCTTTGAAGGCTGAACTGTTGAGTACATGTCCTGCATATGAAACGTCCCAAGTGAGATAATTCCAAATCTTGATTGTTCTAAAGACTTGCTTCCCGTCAAACAGCTTCTGGTCATACTTGGAAATTTCAAAATAAATGTTGCAGGTAAACTGTACATTCCACGTTGAACCAGGAGATTGTTCAAGTGTACAGCTGGCATAGGAATGCCTAAAATCAGCAATTAGGTCGTCAAAACAATACTGGAGGTTACTGGTGTTAACTTGAATTGGTGGTACATTTTCTTTAGTGCAAATAGACCTGGTGATGTTAACGTAAACATGTATGATCATCGTCAAGGAGAAATATCAAAATTACATGCAAGTGTAGACTTTCATAGAGGAAGAATTGTATCAATTTTTCCAGTATCAAGAACATGATGAGAAATAAGCTTATAAGTAAATAAACGATCGAACCGATGGATATGTATTGTAAGTTTTTATCATATACATGTACAATAATTATAAGCTTTAAAAAGCTATCATATATAGCTTCTCAAATAAAGTTAATAACTCTGTTTACTATAAGCTTAATTATAGTTTACTAAAATTCACTTCTAAATAGCATGATATTATACTGCAAAGGATACTGATACTCATCTTTTGTGCCACTAACTCTTTTCCTTTTCTTTTGGCACAAAGGAAATATATTTAATAATTTTTTCCCGAAGTTTGCTCGGTTAATCACGCCGGTGATTTTTTGTTTTTGACATTCATTTATATATACATGATAGGCTTCATCTACTCGTACAGTTTGGCCTGTTGCCAAAGTAAAGTTAGAAAGGATTCTGAAAGGAAAAGAAAGTTCAAGTTTCAATTTGTTTACATGTAAAACTGTCATGCATGGCCGGTCGTTGAGATATTCAAAAAATACTTACACGTTGTTATGTAAATCGTGTTCAGAAGTCGTCTCTTGATGAACATTCATTGGGCACATACACTGATAAAGTGTAGCAGAAATTTATACGGGAACAGCGAAGAAGAAGAGTCAAAAGTCCATGTTCATAGCAACGGCCATGTTCATAGCAACTTGCTACGAGCATCGTACTATGAAATCAGGTGAAATTGCAACGTTTTCACTCCCCTCTCACCCCTTCGGGGCTCGTGGAGAGTTGTAAACATCGGCAGACTGTCGCTCATATTAGCGCCAGCATTTGCACTTGTCAGTGGATAGTTGCATGATAATAGCTTTCAAAATGGCGGCGGAAAAGATCGAATGAACTACGCACGCTACACCAACAACAGTCTGCTGTGCTCCCTTGATTCATTCAGCCTCAAGTTGTAGCAGTGGGGGAGGTTGATGACATGGACAATATATACATTGTCTGCGAGGGAAGTATTACATGTACTCTACCACAACAAAATACTAGACGCTATCATTGCACTGCTCGGGTCTTCTTATGTTTATAAGGAGGGAAAGGCAATACTGTCTTTTTTAGAACAAGTTTTATTGGGGTTTGGGAAGAGGGCAGACCTTGGTGTCTGTCAAATGCAACTGTCATGCACTTCAATTTGATATAATTAAATTTCAGTTGAAAATATTCTTGTAAAGTGTGTTAAGTGTCATTGTCAGAGTAAACAGGGCAGGTCCCAAAGATGGGGGTCGGCCGATTTCGCAAATATTTTCAGCATTTGATATCTACTGGATATGATTACGAATGACGGTATTTGGAAGATTGTCTGACTTTTCCTTCCAGAGATTGACCACCCCCCCTTGTTTTGACCCTCTGAGAGCAAAAAACCCTTATGCATCTAGGCCAACATTGTCAAGCAAAAATGTATACTTCCCTGTGTATTCAGTGGAAGATATTAATTATGGCATGAAACCAATCATATCTTTATGCGTTCAACGTTTTAAAATGAAGTTTGACTGAATTGATGTTTTTTTAAATCGCTCCAGTTAGCCGTACGTCATCTGTGATTTTCGGCGAGGGGAATTTTGGCAATTTTTAAATTAATTTTTCTCAATTTTGCGGTTGTTTATTTCTAAGTTTATATCATTCCCGTATAGTCCATACCCTCCTTTGTCGAAAACAACAATTTATTGATTGGCATCTAAAATTGTTTTAACATAGATTCTGTTCAAAAACACCTAAAATCCATATATGCATTTTCCCGCCAAATTCGAACATTTGGTGGCTTAGGTTAACTTATTGTTACAACTTATATTTCTGATATTTAAAGTATGTATTATTAGCTTCACATATGAACTATATTGTAATGAACAAGTTATTAGAATGCAATTTTCTTCGTACGGATAATAAAAAATCACGAAATATGGTCATCAAAAATGACTTGTTTTCCCGCCAAATTTCATCATCCATAATTAGGAATGTTTTTAATCCTTCTCTGGGATTCCACTCGTATTTTCTACATATTCTCTGCATGCTTTGATACGTGTTTAGTTTTAATTGGTGGTAATGTCTTTTACTAGGAATTGACTATGTACTGTAATAAATGAATATTACGATCAAGTTGAATTGGTTTGGTTCAATTCAGAATTGCTTAGTTCTAGTAACGTTATATATGTATCATCACTTCCTACATTCACAGGTTTGCGCATACGAGTCGAGTGGTTGAGTGTAGGTCTTTTTCCTGGATTGTGGCCCATCCACCCGAATCTGCAAAGACGCGCAGATATTCTGTAGTTGGGCAACCTTCAACGAGTTCAGCTTCCCAGCTTTGGCTATTTGACAAACGTTTACTACTCCTACTTCAATTGGGTGACTAGGGACAGGTACTTGTATGTCTTCGTAGACAGCATGACGCATTGCCTCACAAGTATGATGTGATTCAAGCGCTACGAGGTCTTCCTCGGTTACTTCTACCTCGTGATCCTTCTCTGTTTCACTTGGTTCTTTTCGCTGCATCGCCGACAGACGAGAAAAGAAGCTGCTGATCTGGTTGGGTGTCCTCCATTCCTCTGGTTTGAATTGAAGGTTCCCAGTACTGTCCCTCACACACTTCATCTCTCTAGACACCTGTCCAGGATCTGCCTTCTGACCTCCAGTCACTCCAATGTTAAACTTTTCGATGAGAAACGTCTTTGCTTTTTGTTCCATCCTGGGTGATCTCTTGATGACTTTGAGTGCCCAACCAGCAATGCGACTCTCACCAGACGCTGAAGGCCCTTCTTCAACTGCAACATGTGGTGCAGCTCCCAGCACAACATTGAACTCTGTGATTCTCTCAGCCCACTTCTTTTTAACATTGTCGTAAAGTGACTCACACTGAGATGCTTGTACATGTTTCCCGGTATCCATATGGGCTTCTGCTTCCTGTTGCGTCTTGAAGGTTAGTACACATGTACTTTCACTGCAAGAAAATATTTCAGCTCTAGGCGCTGGTGCATCACTTATGGAACCAAGGCCTTTCACGCAGGAACCAAAAGATTTGATTACTTGTAAGTTGGTGGCACACATTGGCTCAACGTTCAACTCCGTGTATGAAAGGGATTTTCCAACACCAACGTTGTAAGCACGCCATGCATGGATGCCGTTTTCTTCAAAAGAAAAGTTATTCAGCAGGCTGATTCCTGGTATCTTGTTTGCATCGACGGCAGTCTCTATGCTGGAGTCAATCCGCACAACGGCCACTCTGCTTCCCTTGACTCCACCATGGGATTCTAGTGCTGTCTTTATGTCCTCTGCACTTATCACATCATGTTTTTCATTGACCCACCTTCGCAAGTGTGCCTTCATCGACGCCATCTTTCGGTCGCAAATGTCCTTGCCAGATTGTGGGTCGGAAAAATCATATCGCACGGGGGTGATGCCCGTTCGCTGGCCAATGAAAGGCAGACTGAGTAACAGTTGTCCGCTGTGATAGCACCCAGCATTGTCAGATCTAAAGTAGACTCTTGTCATTTGCGGAGACTCTTTCTTGATGGTTTTCAGCAAATGCTCTATTATTGAGGCTACGGCGAAGCTGTTCTGTGTGCAGTTATCAAATATATCAACTACAAACTTCCCATTGTGCTTGGTAATGACGGCGCTGACGTGCCAACTTCTGTCCCGCTTACCAAAAAACTCGCTCATTCGTTCTCTATAGCGTTGAGGGAGGAACTTCATGGCCCAGTCCATGACTATCATACAACTTTCGTCATCAAGGTCTGTTAAAACATCTTGTTTGCCATCTTCCTGGTTCACTGTTCGCAGTATGTGCGCCTTCCATGCCAGTACTGATTCTTTACTAATTCTATGCTCGTGGCTCAATCTTGAACGGTCCTCCTCCGACATTGATGCTGCTGTAATCTTGAGATCTATTTCCATGATAACATTGTCGAGAGACATGCAATTGATGCACTCAACATCATGTAAATGCTGGCATGTAACTTGCAACAGCGGGTCGTCGGGGTCGCTCAGAGCATGAACAGTGCAGTGCTCATCACAGCTTTCTTCTCTGTTGACATGTCCCTTGAATTCAGTCTTGAGATACCTCTTTGCTTCTTTAATCTTCTTCTGTGCAAATTTGACCCATTCAAACTCTGATCCATGATTTCCTAGTGTTGTGATTATTTCTGCCATGTTGTCAATTGCGTCGGTTCCTTCAGCCGTTGTGTTGTCAAGTCTTTGTAATGACTTTTGCGCAGATGCAGCGCACACTTTAATTATTTTAAAATTAATTTAAAAATTGCCAAAATTCCCCTCGCCAAAAATCGCAGATGACGTACGGCTAACTGGAGCGATTTAAAAAAACCGCGATTCAGTCAAACTTCATTTTAAAACGTTGAACGCATAAAGATATGATTGGTTTCATGCCATAAATAATATCTTCCACTGAATACACAGGGAAGTATACATTTTTGCTTGACAATGTTGGCCTAGATGCACAAGGGTTTTTTGCTCTCAGAGGGTCAAAACAAGGGGGGGGTGGTCAATCTCTGGAAGGAATAGTCAGACAATCTTCCAAATACCATCGTAATCATATCCAGTAGATATCAAATGCTGAAAATATTTGCGAAATCGGCCGACCCCCATCTTTGGGACCTGCCCTGTTTTCTCTGACAATGACACTTAATTTCTAGAAATATATCGGTAAAAGAATGACCCAACAGGGATTTCAAAACAGTTCCAAAAAAATATGTTTCAGTTCCTATTTGTAACCAAAATAGACCTTTAAGGTGGTGCGAATTGGTCCACAATTACAGGACTGAAATAGTTTTCTAAAGGGCTGAAACAACCCTTATTTTGGTAACATTTCAGACCTAATCAAAACCAAATCAGACCTGCTCAAATCCAAATCAGCCTTGGTTAAACCCAAATCAGCCCCAGTCAAACCCAAATCAGTACCTACGCTTTCCAATTCAGCCCTTCTATGTTCTATTTCAGCACCTTTTAGGGGGCCAGTTCAGTCCTTAAAATCAGAGCCAAATCAGCCCCAATACAGAGGGTCTGAAACAGCCCTGATATTTAACCCATATTTGACTCAATGTTTCGGCCCCATTTTGGGGGCTGAATCAGACCTACCGAATTTACAGTGTATCACCCTGGTTATTATCATTATTATTATCATCATCATAATAATTATTTTTATTAGTAGGTGGCTGCAAAAGCGCAAAACATGGTGAACATAATTATAATACAGGAAACTAGAGTGTACGTCATCGATCCAAATTCGCTGTATTCAAGTGCTTCTGGACTATCACGTTGATGCAAAGGCGCACAGTACCAACAACAGTTTGGTTAATGCCAAATGTGCAAATGGTGTATGAATAAACAAAAAGTATAAAGTCTAAAAAGGGCAGTCCTCAAGAAAATCAAAGATAAAATTTTGGCTGACCCATGCCACAAATTTCATAAAAAGTTGCGGTATTTCCTGAAAATACCCCTCGCCTCCTCTCACTCTAGCCATCCAGTTGGACCTCATTCTTCGCATGGCCAACAGATGGACAAACGACTGACTGAGAGAATATTCGCGCTTGCGAATCAAAATGTAACTAAGATAGTGGAGATAAAGCGGTGTTTGGATCAATTTGTGGAGGAGACCCTGTTCTCACACGCTGATTCAAGGAAACCCCTCAAGACAAACTCCAGATACTATCCATCCAGGAAAGATATCAGAAATCAAGTTGCAAAAGCAATCGCAAACATGAAATACGGTGTTCATGACCAAGAGTCACTAAGACTGAAGATTGTGGAATGGAAAAGAAAGAGTCCAGAAACCAATTTTTTGTACCGAACAAGAGATTCGAAGTAGGAAAGTCGACCAAGAAGACGGAATCGACATATGTGCAAGAGCAATATTTTTTCTTTGTACATCAAGAGCCACGACAGCAGCGTTTGATGGAAAGATTGGGAGAGTTATCACTAATGGACGCAACATATAAGACTAAAGACTACCAAATATGCGATACCCCTTTCCTTTCTCTGCGTTCACACAAATGTGGGGTACAAAGTGGTTGCTGAGTTTATGTTCCAAAATGAGACAGAAGCGGCCATAAAGTAAAGCGACTATTACAGCTGTGCTAGTGAAAGGCCACACAATGAAAACCGATATACTTATTAGACATTACCTATTTCTAAAGGACAATTCTATTGGAACTGGGTATGTAAGTACACTTATTGATTAAATAACAACACTACCCGCCTCTATTAGCCTTTGCTACCTGCAGATTAGTGTTGTAAATTTAAATGTTTGAGTGCCAATAAAAGTTACCAAATGTTACAATACATAGTTCCATAATACCATACAAGATTAGATGGGAATGGGGAATAACAAAAGAAAATGATTACTAAGAAAACAGTGTAAAATCAAAAACCTAAATACCAAAATATTGAGTTTACCTCGGTGTAAAAACCTCACAAACTAATGTAACTGCATTTTTCTCTTCACTGCATGTATCAACTCACTTCGTTCTAAGAACGAAATATTGATTGCCGAGTTTAGACGGTTTCTTGAGAAGAAAAAGGATCAGCCTCCAGTGCGCTCTAGCGCTTCCGCGGTTACGAGTTCTTTGAGGTCCGATTCGAGTTTAGCCCAAAATGTTGGACGGGTTTTCAGCAGTGCACTTTCCACTCAGGCCACAGCTCCCACAGTATTGACAATTGCTCAAGGCAATCGGCCTCAAATGCCTTTCATCAGACAGACGGTGGCTCATAAATACTCAGGGAGATACGTCCCTTACGGCAGAAAGAAAAAAAGTGACGAGAGAAGTTATGATATGAAGTTCATTCTCGTTGACTTCATTCCACAAGTGATGGCGACTGGTCGAACTGACAAATTTAATGGCACAACTCTTCTGGAATCTCCCTTCTGCGTTCAAGAGCGGGAGCTAAACACCAGCATAAGGAGAACAAGTTTCGAAATTATTAGATCTAGGTAAGTTCTGTTAGATAACTTTACACATGTACAAATGGTATATCTTAATTACTATCAGCTATTTTTATTCTCCATTTTTAGTGATTAGAATTGTGCATTGAAATTGACTGGAGTGGTACATCGCTCTCATGGTGACGTCAAGTTTATATCGTTTTCAAACATCATTGCCAAACCTTTATTATACGATATCTAAACCCTTTGCAGTACTAGTACTGGATTGATGAATCCATATCTCTATGAATTATTGCGGTTATTTTGAAAATTAGCGATACAGTACACTTACAGTGTTTGTATGTAAGGTTCTTACTCCGAGGTCATGTCAAAACTAAACTAATGGTCTCTGAAAATATTAAAATATCTCTTTTTGACCTTTTTGTCACATATAGATCAAAAATATGGTGGCGGCTAAATGGGATGCCTCAAAAAGACTTTTGAGTGTGAAACAATACAATGATTACAATCATTCTATTGTTTTATATTTGATGAGGTCCTTATCAAATATTTGTAATATCAATAATTTATTATTGCAGGACTCGTGGTATGCAAGTCTATACGAGAAGTTACAAAATGAGAGTAAGACATTGAAAGAGGATGTTGAAGTGGTTCAACACAAACGCCAAAAAAAAAGTATATAATAGTACCAGGGCAAAAAGCAGTAAGCTACAAATTAAGGAGGGGAGCCATTAACTGGCAGCCTTCCTACCCAGAGGGAGAGGACAAGGTGTCACTGAAGCGTCACAAGGATTTACTTCAAAATGAAATTGCAAGGACACCTGACTGGGAAACAAATACCAAAAGGATGGCAATCACCTTTCCCGAGAGGAGTAGGTTCATGAACCAGACGTCAGACATAACAGAGATCCAGGCACAATATCCCACTTTGTTTAATTTCAAAGAGGTACTTGGTCGAATAAATAATTTTAATTAAGTAATGTCAAATAGCAGCATGTGTCTCCTCTATATACTATGAGCGTGGAGCACAAGATATTAGCATGCTTTGGAACATGACTAGGTGACCTCCATAAAGAATGGACCAAAACTCTACATCAAACCGCCATACAACTCACCACCCTCCTCCAGACACACCACCAACATGCCCTCGACAATATATCTAATGACATCTTACATCACAGCCGACATATCACACGCCTCACAGACCATGACGCCACCACCACCATCCTCTGTTTGGCCGAAGAACAGGTCAGGTGATTACTGAACAGGTGATTACTGAACGAAGCACGGTTGAAGCTGTTTGGCGACACAAACAAAGCGTGTTATCCATTCACCCCAGCTTCACAATATTGGTATTAATATTTTCCATTTATTTTTATTACAGGAAGGTGCTGATGTCACATCAATTGTAACAAAACGGGACAAACCTTTCCCATGTATAGTTATGGAGGGAACTTTGTCCTTTCCAGGGCAAATTCGTGTTGTGTACCTTAATGGAAGCCACCTTAGGCCTTGTGGCTGTATTTTATGTTTTTATGTACCATTACCCACCTGGGCTCTCACATTTTTATGTTTACCTACAGAAACATTCTTAGGATACAAGATGGGAAGAAATGTCCAATCCCATTCCAAAAATTTTGACCGGGTTTTATATGGGTTATATATGGGCCATATATGGAAAATATATGGCACTGTATTGTTATATGCGGGCCATATATGGGCCCGAATTTTGGAGTCTCCCTGAAATTCAGGAATATATGGGATACATAAGGCAACAAATACCCATATATGGCCCATATACGGGATATATATGGGCTCCGAATTTCAAAAATTGAACAATGTGGAAAATATCCGGGTTATATGGGCCATATATGGACCGTAGTAGATTCACTGTTAAAATTGAATATGTGGGAAATATCCGGGTAAAATATTTCAGAAATTAAAATATGTTGAAAATATCTGGGTTATATGGGCCATATATGGGTCATATATGTGCCGTTTATATAATAATTTAGATATAACGCGCGCTCTGATTGGTTAATTACTATGTTGATATATGGCTATGTAAACATGGTTCATGACCTTGAACAACCTTGAAGCGATGCAGTGGATTTGATTGTAAAAATAACTGACCACAAATGTATTTTTTTCAGTTGTCAAACATGTTTTATTTACTAAACAAAAGCCATAGAATTACAGTTTTTCTTGTTTTATAGTTAAGTTCAAGTTCTATGTAGATGTGAGTTTTGATGATTTTAAACCGAAAATTAATTTTGCAAGAATTCAAACACGGCAAGAAACAAACTCGACGAATTGTCCAATTATTGTTGTCCACAATAACGAAGACAACTAAATATAACGGCTCAGTTTTCTCAATCACATACTAACCATTTTGTAAGTTATACTTAGCTACACTACACATAAGTCTTATATTTTCTCAAGTGTACGACTGAAAATATCAAGAAAAGATAGCCGTATTTATACTCACAAAAGAGTAAAAACAGAGCGATTCTTGTAGCTACACGGCGGGTTCGCCAGAACATTCATATCTCTAGTAAAATATGTCAATGAGAAAAAACATCTTCAAATGTCTCAGAAACGTCCATCGTTTATACATTCTTGTCGAGAAAAGCGACGAAAAGATTCAAAAATACGACAAAAACTGTAGATATTTGGCTACCTGACTTCGTGCTCCATTCATCAAGTTGTCAAATATTTCAGAAAGTTTGACGACTCTTCGTCATTGATCGTGATTCGGCTCAGCTTTTCTCACTTTTCTTCGTGTTACGTGTTCACAGGATACAAAAACAAAGTGTAACAAGCATTCTTCTGTAATTTTCTGACAGAAAATAGCATTCTTCAAATCGTTTTTCGTGTCAAAACAGTAAACTGCACTGATAAAAGTTGTCGAGTCGCTTTGCCATTTTGATTTCTTTCGTGAGATTTGATTGGATGATGGACGATTTCTGACGCTTCTCAGGAGAATTGAAATTTTGATCACTAAAATCTCGCGTAAATAAAGGAGTTTTACGAAAGAAATCCTTGTAGTTATTTTATAAAACAAATAGAAAACGTTTTCCCGTGTTTACATAGCCTGATATAAACACTCGGGAAAGTTTGGGAGAAGTCTCGAGCTCCGTGTAAAACCTCGCCTAACATCTCGATTTGTTAAATATTCACTGTTAAAATTGAATATGTGGGAAATATCCGTTTAACATATTAATTTCAGACATTGAAAATATATGGGTTATTTGGGCCATATATGGGCCATATACATAGACATTATTTTAGTACCAGTAGTTTGCATACAATTTAGTTTATAAGTTATTCACTGTTGAAATTGAATATGTGGGAAATATCCGGTTAACTTGGGCCATATATATTCACTGTTGAAATTGAATATGTGGAAAATATCCAGGTAACATCATGGGCAATTACATTGAAGAAATAGAAAACAGAAAACAGGTGTGCATACATGATGTGTGCAGATCGGGACTGCAATTTATTTCATGATCAGAACACAAGAGAATGAAGTGTTTAAGGAGAAGCATGACTCGTAGCGTGTGACTGTTCTAAACAACGACAACAACAGCAACAACAACAGCGACAACAAGTACCTCCACATCCTTCTACTAGCAGGGATGAAGAAGATCAGCCGGCATGCTCCAACAAAGCCTGCCAGGATGTGTATACTGTGTATACAGCATTGAAGGACAAATATTTAAAATTACAAAAGCGACTGGATGCTGTCAGTAAGTATTTTTATCAATATCACAACTTTCACCCTTCACAATTAATGATTTAGTCTTCTTTCTTAATAGTCAAGTCTAAAACCCCGGTCGATGAGACCAACAACCCAAAATCAGGGATTTTCGATCCCTAAGTTGCTGCATCATACCAGGTAAAAATGATGTTATCTCAAAATATTTTAGATTGCTAACATGTAATTAGTAGGAATTTGAAAAAAGAACTGAAACAAAAATACACCTTATCAAATACGACTGTACGTCAGTTCATCTCAGTTGTCGCTTTCAAAGCAACAATCGTCAAGTCAAGGCCGAAATGTTCAACTTTATCAAAGATTAAAATTTTATAACATTTGTCAAATTTCTCGCATGCTGAATGGATAAGAGCCATTGTCGATAAGAGGACTGACACATAGAATAACGTTTCGCTCGCGCACGGAACCATCGCGCGCTTGAATCAGTTTTTCTTTCAAATATATTTGTCGTTTGGGGAGCCTTTTACGCTTTCCTGAGTAAATATTGTTGTAAAATTAAATCAAAGTCACTTTTTGCTTATTTCCACACATGTATATATAATACCAATCAGCGCGCAAATACACAGGTGAATGCAAATAATGTCAAGGAATATTTTAGCCATATTATTAAATGACCTGAAGTAATCGTATCGTAGATGTAATGGATACATGTAGGTCAATGAAGGTCAGTTGTGAAACACTATTGAGCAAGCATCATTACGTATATTTGAATAAGGGATATGTTGTAACAAAGTTGGGTCATAAGCATTATATAAGTAGGTTAAAAAAGATTGTAATAGTTGGTTAGTGAAAAATGAATAAACGAAGCAAGTACAGTCCGTCGTACTGAGTCATATTGAACTGGCGCGCGTAGAAGACTACAGCGAACGAGAAGTTTCTACAACAAATATATAAAAAACAAGCGCAAGAAGGTACGCAAAAGACCATACATTGAAAATCGTACTCTAATTGTTTTCCACTACAAACAGTTTTAGACAATAATGATTTATTTCTTCCTTACTTTTTGTTCAAGATGAAAGAAGTTCTGCAATGTAACAACATTTACTGGCACCAGGTTCAGAAACTAATGGCTAACTCAGCTGGCTCCTGGAAGGAGTATGTATCAATTATGCTCGACATCTTCTTTGGCAAAGAAGTATTGCGCCAAGGGAACGTTTGCGGGAAGAAGGAGAGACGACACTGTGCCTCTCCCACCAGCTATTTTGAACGCTATAATAGGTGAGTTTATCAATAAGAATTTTTTTTGTCTTGAGCGATTTTGAGATTTCTATTTTTTTTTTATAATTAGAAGGACTTGCATGCTTACAACAGTTGTGAGCAAGTTGTATGCTGATTTACATGAAGCAATTGGTGTTGTAAGCACAAGCAAGTTGTATGCGACAGGATTTGTTCCATATATTTCCGTATATTTTCGATATATTTCCCATATATCCGATTTCTGGATTATATGTGGCCCATATTTTTTCCATACAAAAACCTTGAAATACGGATTAAAACTGGCCATATAAATTCCATATTTTACCCGGATATTTTCCATATATGATTCCATATATTTTCCGCATTTGGCCCATATATGGCCCGTATAACAAAATGGTATAGGATGTCTGTGCACAATTTCGTCAATGACATTGATGTCAAATCAAACCTTCAGTAATTAAAATTTGCGTGTATTTTCACATTGATTTGATGATAACACTGCTTGGCTAGTTGCTCAATAAATGAAATGCATTAACTGTTCAAATTGGTGTTAGAAATTTTGCAAGCAACTAGTAGAACAATCCAGTGACATCAACCAATCAAGATGGCAGCCTCTCAGCCAAGGAGGTCAAAGGAACAAGGAATATGCATGTGCTATGATCAAACCCAAACAAACCAAATCAAACCCAAATGAAACCCAAATCCAACCCAAACAAACCAGAAATTCTCCAAATTGGTGTTAGAAATTTTGCAAGCAACTAGTAGAACAATCCAGTGACATCAACCAATCAAGATGGCAGCCTCTCAGCCAAGGAGGTCAAAGGAACAAGGAATATGCATGTGCTATGATCAAACCCAAACAAACCAAATCAAACCCAAATCAAACCCAAATCCAACCCAAACAAACCAGAAATGCTCCAAATTGGTGTTAGAAATTTTGCAAGCAACTAGTAGAACAATCCAGTGGCATCAACCAATCAAGATGGCAGCCTCTCAGCCAAGGAGGTCAAAGGAACAAGGAATATGCATGTGCTATGATCAAACCCAAACAAACCAAACCAAACCCAAATCCAACCCAAACAAACCAGAAATTCTCCAAATGGGTGTTAGAAATTTTGCAAGCAACTAGTCATGAGGAGCCCCAGCCCGAACTTTTTTGTCACGGCAGGGAGTGAACTAAGTACGGGTTTGCGGTCATGATCTGGGGCTGGTTGTTCGAAAATCGATTAGCACTAATCCTGGATTAGCGTCAATAGTTTTCTTAAGATTTAATCCTGGATTAGTGCTAACCGCCTTTTGAACAACTGGGCCACGGTGTTTAATTGGTGTCAGTTGTGACGTAGGCGTTAATTTCGTCAGGTCGTGTTGATGTTGTTGAAAACATGGCGAGTAAAGTAAAACAGTTATGGCTTTCATTTCAAAATACGATTATACTTTATATGGCCGGCTTAAGATATTGGCGGTAGAATCAAATCTACTCAGTACGTGCTTGGAGTCAGTAGTTGTTGTTCAGTGTTCGCGATCGTTCGCGATGGATTGGTTTCATCGGATTCGTTTCATCGGCATCGATCTATGATGTTCAGAGCCGTATTTCCTGAAAACTTAGACCCAAGTTAAAATTGGTATGCCCTGAATGATGATGTTTGTGGTTGCGAAGTAAGAAAGTTCTACAGTTTGAGTATCTACAAAGTAATCGATTCACAAATACGCAAAGTAAACATCCAAGATTTGAAGACCTTCGACGGCCACGTTGTTCCCAGCAAATGGTTCGCTGCCTCTGGCATCAACAACAACAAGTCCAGACAACAAGATGTTTATGTGGCCACAACATTCGGCTTAATTACAGGGATTCTGTCTGGTAAGGGGGCCCAATAAACTGAAATTATTGGATACCAAAATATCATATCAAACATAAACAACATCAAATTAGACAAGATTCCCGACAATGCCGATGCCGATCACGGAGAACGACAAAACGAGCAGGGTAAGACGACTGTATTCAATGAAAGAGTTCACAGCAAAGCCAAAACTGGCAAAAGGCACATGACTTCACTTGGTCAAGAAAGCCCGCCAAATTGTCCCGCCAATTCTACCTTCGAGGATTCAATTTCCGACATCAGGAATTCCACTCTGGCTCCTGCTTATAAAAGGAGGAAAATCCGCCAGCAATCCAGTGTAGTAATGCAGGATATCATCGACGTCTGCAATAGACATAACGAAACTTTGGCGAACGTAGTCGGTGAGTGTTGTTCCACTGACAAAAATGTGCTCCCTCTGTAGCTAGAGAAGCAATCACAGAAGCTATCGACATTGTGGTTGAACAAAAAGGCGTAAAGAGCGCATTTGAAAGCCTTATCTCCGAGGATGCATTGCAAAAAAGACTCTCCGTCATGAGGGTGCCTGATTGGAAGTGTTTGCTTCTGAAACTAGAGGCCAGGATTTCAGACGATGGCTGGCAAACATTGTTGAACAGGACAATGTTAGGACGAAATGGGGTAAGATAATCATATATAAGCTTATGTATATGTATGTAAGCTTACATAAGTATCTGATGTTTTGGAATAAAATATAATAGCTACTAGTATCTATAATAAATGTATGGAATTAATAGGTCTGTATTTATGGATCATTTTAATACAGATACCGTACATATATAAGTACATACATGTATACATAACTTAAGTAAGAGATAAATACCGAGAACGGAGGCAATAAGCCATATAAATCCCGAGGGCCGTAGTCCCGAGGGATTTATAGGCTTATTGCCGACGTTCGAGGTATTTATCTGACTTAGTTTAAATTTGACAAGGTTTTCGCACGAAGCAATCTGAGTGCTCATTATGAATTCACCGGGATGTATCCATATACAACCCAGGGCTGTATATGGATACATCCCGGTGAATTCATAATGAGCAATTCAATTCAATTATATTGTTCAACCGGTCAATACCGGAGATAAAGCCCTATGAATAACAAAGAAAACCGTGTCAAATTAAAACTAATGTATAATACGTACAGTGCATGCAATATATTAATATATTTATTGCAATATTGATCTTCTCTATACAACAGGAAAACTCGAGTACCCCAGTTCTTCCCATTAAAAATCATATGAAAGCCCTTAGGGGAATGATTTTTAAAGTCGTCAGTGGCCTAGTTGGTTTATCACCACTACCAGATCCAGTTCCTGGGTTTCAAGTAAATCTCAAATATGTTTTGATTTGGGCACTGAGAGAACAGCGATTACATGGCTGTGTTAAGGAGACTGTGGAATTCCACATCAAGATTGATGGCCGTCCACTGTTTGGTAAGTTAAATTCTCAAGTAACAATGTAATTTCAATTGCTATTGTGTACTGGGATATGCTAAATGTACATGTATATGATTTTCAAAATCAGATTTGTACTTATATATATCCCTATTAAGTTTATATATATATACCTGTGTGTAATAGTTTGGTTATCAGTCAAAAATTGATAACTATAAATGTTTAATTGCTAAACCACAGCTAGAATAATGCGCTACCAGTCATATGTCAATAAAAACTATTAATAGACTCTAATTCCATTATTTTCTTTTGTTTTGACTTGACTATGTCATTAACTGTTAGAAATGTGTTTCACAGGTTATAAGTGCCATCACTCTAATAAATTACACTTGTAAAATATTTTATTGTTTGTAATTATTGGTAAGTTTAAACATTATATAGACATAAATTATAAGAAATTCATGCAATCCATCTAACTGCAAGCTTTATAATCTCTTTGAAGGAAAATACCAAATAAGTATAGGGATAGTCCCTGTCAAACACCCATACCTCCCATGCCAAAGTTCTAAGGCAGTTTACCCTCTGGCAATTGGAAACTGCCGTGAAAACAGGTGAGTGCATGATGCCGAGTTTAGGACATACGTACAGTAATTAATGTACGATATACAGTCATTTGCAAAAATTCTGGCCACTACGAAATATCAATATATCAATATATCGGGTGCATTATGGGTAATTAAATAATCGAAAAAATTCCCCTTAAAGCAGGTTAACGCCAGCCAAGTTGGTAGAAATATTTAGTATAATGTTTATTGTAGTCTTACGTTTGTTGTTTGTAAATTTTGCTTCATTTAATAGTATTAGTGATGCACCCGATATATTGATATATTGATATATCGCGACGGCCAGAATTTTTGTAAATCTGAAATGACTGTATACCAAGATGTATCATTGTGACTATAACTTAATTTTTACATTGACTGGATTATCATTTGAATAAAAAAAAAATATATGCTATATTCTTATACAGTGCTGACCTGAACAGAGAAAACATCAGATATATGATTACTGATATAAATCACCAGAAGGATGACATCAAAAAGAATGGGATCTGTATTGATGGGAATTTATACAGAATAAAGTTCAAAGGTAATAATTTGTTGTACATATTGTATACCAGTATTTATAGTAAAATAATAAATACCGGTAGTAGGACACAGCTAGAAGTCAGTAAATTATTATAAAGTGTTGATTTCAAAAAAGTTACATACATGTGAAAATATGTACTGTAGTAAGGCTTGTTAAATTTGTCACAGTTGTTTGGTTTCAAACTTTATTTTGTAGTGATACTTGATTACAAAGCATTCTGCCTACTACTAGAGAAAGATGATGATCAGCATTTCATGCTTGAAGGAAGAGGCCTGGATGTGGAATTTTGTATGTTTTGCCATGCAACTAGGGTAAGCAAAAATGGAAAAAGGTACCAAATTGCATACATGTATACACATGTATACAAGTACATGTATGGTTCCATTTATGGAGATTGTTCATGCATATTATTATTATTAAATATATATATATATGTGTTGGTATTAATTAATATTAAGTTAACTAAAGTTGTACCATTTATTCAGACTATATACATACATGTATGTGTTGGTATGTATACACCTGTTTTTTAAAACGTTGCCCATTTACAAAATACAAAATAGTAAATAGTAAAACGGAATTAATTAGAGAAACAATGAGCCACAGTTCTGCGTGATTGAATTTCTTTTGTTTCTCTAATTAATTCCTTTACTACTATGTACTTGCGCTACCATATTTAATAAATATATAAACACATTGTAATTATTGCCATGTGAATTATGTAACAGTCATTTATTTCTGTACATTGTATTCCATATATTTTCATATCAATATTTTCAGTTGTGCTCATGTGATCTTAGGCTCAGTATCCAGCCGCTGGGGTTTCGTGCGCCCGCGATACTCTCCCCCTCACGGCTGGGCGCACGAGCTTGTCCTTTATTTTTGTCAACCAATCAGAAATCTGCCCCCCAGTTTTTAGGGGGCATAAATTAAAAATGGCGTGATGGAGAGTTTATGCCCTTGGCTTGAGAAGTTTCATTTAGAGAGTTTTAAAGAAAAACAGCGTTTAGCTTTGAAATAAATTGTTCTGGGAAAGAATGTCTTCGTTGTTCTTCCTACTGGCTCTGGAAAATCTCTAATTTTCCAAGCTGCTCCACTCGTCTTTTACCTCGTGATATCGTCGCTAGTGTCTCTCATGAAATACCAAGTTAACTTCCTTTCATCAAAGGGCATTACAGTTGATTTCACACAACTTTGGCCGCTCCGATTGCGAAGTTCAATAACGATCTTTGCCGACTTCACTGTGAACTGGCTGGTTCAGTGAACCGTGAGTAATGTTTATGTCTCGAATTCAAATATTTGCTAGAATTGCATCTCAAACGAAATGTTTCAAAAAGTGTATTTCAAACTGCATTATATATGGCGATAAAGTCCTTTCATAGCGATGTCGTTCATCCTCAAAATCGACTTTGAACTATAGTTTTGATGAGTTTTTGAAACCATCGTGTTATCAGCTTCAAACATCTACTGGTCAATTTCACTTTGAAGTTCCGAAGTTCGTTAGCAAACTTAGGAATTGCGAACCAACTTCGCAATCGGAGCGGCCAAAGTTGTGTGAAATCCACTGTAAAGCGGCTTTCTTTGGAGCAAGAAGATGAGTCTATGAAATGTGGCGTGTTGTGCAAGATTGAAGACACATTTCCTACCAAAGACATCCGTTTCCTTTTATTGTCTTCCTGTTTTCGGCAAATGATACAACCACTCTGGTTATTTAGGACAAACAAATCGAGCGCGAATAAAGTTTGAGTAAATTGGATTATCAACCGAATATAATTTCACTTCCGCTTGCGTTTTTATATTTATTTATTTAAATACGTCACGGACACGCTTTCAAGCCTGTGCGCCCAGCCGTGAGGGGGAGAGTATAGCGGGCGCACGAAACCCCAGCGGCTGGATACTGAGCCTAATGTGATCTTGGCCCATATGAAATCTGCTTAGAACACTTTATACAAACAAAAGCTAATATTGGAGGGTATGTAGAATTGACATTGCCATTCCGGATGTATCCGGATAAATACTTACAGTGTATACATGTAGTTATCATGGGTGTCCCCAGGGGAGGGTTCCAGGGCTTCTGAACACCCTCCCCCTAACACCATCCCATGTCACAACTGAATTTGGATGGGACCCCACTTGCAAAATGGCTGGTGACGCCCCTGGTTATTGATTCAATTAAATGTTATCTTTGCAGGTTCAAAGGCATTAGGGATGACCTTACTTTCCTTTTAGAAGAGGACATGAGCTCTGTTAATATTTGTGCACTCCACTGTGAGATGCGAAATATAGAACAACTAATTGTGTCCTTGGGGTTGTTTGCTCATCAAATTGGTTCACTACAACAATGTAATGATGAGCTAGCTTCCTATGGACCAGCTAACTTCAAGGGTAATCGTATAGTTATCAGAGAAAAGCCTGGACAACAAACAACTTTAGAACGCCACAATGTGCACTTGTCATCATTCTCAGAATATCATCAGGATTGAGGAAACTTGAATGCCTGTGATTTCAATTGGTATAGACTGGGGTGGGCCAAAAACTATGTCTACAGAAAATTATATGTTTTAGGATTGGGATCTACCATAGCCTGCAACATATTTGTCTGAATGCAAAGTCACAGTTTCAAGATACAGATTAGAGGCTTTTGGTGATCTCTTTACATACATGTACACCATTATCAACATTGGTAGAGTCCATGTCTATCAACCATTGTTGTTTTATTCTAGGATCAACAGAGAGAGACTATCTCAAACACTGTGAAGAAATTGTCAGAGGTTCCCTTCCCAAAGACAAGTTAGCTGAATCCTATAAAGATCCAGAAAATGCCAAGACACTTATTCTTAATAAAGTTACCTTCTGTAAAGAACGTGTTCTGGTTAGTAACTTGATCTAATTTATTATTGTAAGTATACCGGTACATGTATATGTACACATTTATATACATTGTACATGACAATCTGGAAGTACTGTTTATAAAACGAGCGGGAGTGTTTTATTGGTAATAAAACCATGAGTGCAAACAAATTTGTCTGAGTTAAAAAAATAGGATGTAATAAAACCATTATTCAATATCAGTATTGTTATAATAGACACTTTTTGAGTTCACAGTTACCGTGCGCTGTAATATCAGACATTATAACAGACACATTTCATTAACAGACATATTTATGCAGGTTATACAATGAACAATTATTATTTCCTTAAATTATTACAAGGAATTGAAAGCAAAGGGGAAATATGTGAGGGACTTCGGTACTCACCAAGTGGAAATAGACATGGACAAAGAAGGTGTGTTCTGTATTAGAATTCATTTTATTTCGTTTGTATAACGTTTCAGATTGTAGAATAATTGCATGTTTATACTAAAATATTGTGGTCTTAATTAGTAATAGGAAAAGAAGCGGATGATCTCCTCAGCTACTGGTCATTCAAATTGGATAGCATAAGTAGCAAATTTAAAGAACTGTTCAATGTCCAGCCTAAGACGAAGACAAAGACAAAGAAGCATAGAAAGTTGTCAAAGCAAACTGAGAACATTGAAACACTAAGTGACTTTGCAGCTGACATGATGATTGAATTATATTTGAAGGTAAGAAGGTTCCTGGAGTGGTAGAACCAGGGAAAAATAACATTGGGAACTTATTCATTCCACAGGCTTTCACAGACTGTAGAGATATTGCTCTTGTTATCAGTGATGCTGAATTTGAAAGTGAAGAGGAACATCTGATAGACCAATTTGATTTACAGGTACATGTACTTTTTATTATATTTGAATTGTTGTAACATATGCATGACAGTATGTATGTATATTATTGTAGTGTTTACAACATGAAAAACCATGTTGTATCAGAATCAGCTTGTGATTGTAAATCTGATACATCACAGACATGAATATTGTAAACTATTTATCCAGTGGACTAATATTGTAAATTACTGCTGATAAACCTTTTCAGGAGAATCAATAAAGTGTATTATTATTAGTAATAATATATTATTATTATTATTATTACTGTTGAATGGCACCATCTAGTTCATGTTAATTGTGACCTCACTCTCATCTTACATATTTATGTGTTTTAGTGTAAAGAATGGGGGTTCCTGTTGAGAGAGCTGTTTGGATTGAGGCTAGGTACAGGCGACTATGCACACATGGTGATTGAACATGCTCCAATGTTATTGAGGCAACACCGAACCATAGGCAAAATGTCCAACCAAGGATTTGAGGCTAGCCACAAAATTCACAGGCAACTATATTTACAAGCCACATCCCATGAATCTCCAGGAAGTACAACTTCATGTGAGTTTCTTTATGAAGCTTGCATGCTTGCACTATATATATATTATATACACTCGATTGCAGAAACGTTGTAGTATACATTTGACTGTACAGATATCTACTGAGATACAAGATATCTAATGATCGAGATACAAAGTGCGAAACATCACTTATTTTCTTCTAATATATCAGAACCATCAATTTTAGATTAGTATCGCATCCAACAAGGACAACACAATAATTTTCAGCACTATTTTGTGCTTAAGGTGACTCCGTTATCATTCTCGGCGCACTCGTCTATGACAAACTTTGGGTCATAATTTCCTCTGCTTTTATGCAATTGCCATAAAACATTGGCAACAATTAGAGCGATCATTCACCTATGATACAATATAATTGGATTGCACTGCAGAACATTTTTTAGATAATATTAGAACTTGAGTAAAGTCAATGTTTTGGATACAATTGGATATTGCAAAAAATCTGTCCGTTTTTTTTGGATGAAAGTTTTGGAATCACTTTAGATTGACATAATTCATAACCTGAGCAAGTTTTAGCAAAATCGTTGGAGCTAAAGCACGGCCGCATGAAAACACCCACAATTAAGCACGGAAATTAGCTCCAACGATTGCTTTCGCTCCAACGATTTTGCTAAAACTTGGTCAGGTTATGAATTATGTCAATATAAAGTGATTCCAAAACTTTCATCCAAAAAAAACGGACAGATTTTTCGCAATATCCAATTTTATCCAAAATATTGAGTTTACTTAAGTTCTAATATTATTTGTTTAAATGTTCTGCAGTGCAATCGAATTATATTGTATTATAGGTGAATGAAAGCTCTAATAGTTGCCAATGTTTTATGGCAATTGCATAAAAGCAGAGGAAGTTATGACCCAAAGTTTGTCATAGACGAGTGCGCCGAGAATGATAACTGAGTCACCTTAAACAGTTGTATTTTAGCATGCTTAACATTTTGCATCTCATTAGATATTTGTATATACACTGTATGTATAAATGTATACTACAACGTTTCTGCAATTGAGTGTATATTTATACATTTGGGGCGGACAAAGTTCTTTCATATATAATAATAATAATAATAATAATAATAATAATAACCTTTATTAACGTGTCAAATTATTTGCCTAGCTTACACAAGTGTAAACTAATTGAGGACACCTATCTACCTATAATCTACACCCATACCCAAACCCAAAGCCCCGCCTAATTTCCCCAACCCCTCCCCCCTTATTTATATCCTATCTGGCCTAAAATATTAAAACATATATAAAATATATAAATATATACAATATATAGTTGAGGATAAATGGTGTAGACATCAAGCGAACTACTTGCTGGTCCAATAACTTTATTAAACATTTTGGCTGTTTTTGCCTGCTTCAGTAATATAATGTATTTACAACACTTGGTGAACAAATATACATGTATATGTACATGATGCAAAAACAATATTTGAAATGTCATTACTCTGAAAATTTGTTTTGTTTATTATATAGTGGAACAGCTGATGAACCACCAGTATAGCCAGATGCTATTATTCATGAGACTCTCCTTTCGAGAATCAATCACATCAGTTGAGCAAGGTACATGATTCCTGTTGAGTGGAATGTAAACGTATACCCCGTTCACACCGGGGCTAAAACATGTTTAAAGTTGTTTAAGTAAACAGGTTTAGAAAATTATCTACATACCCCATGTAACATTTGGCACAAAACTGCTGGTAAACTGTCCTTTGTGTTGCATACTTTTTTTATACAGCGTAAATTCATGAGTTCATTCATTCACTAATGCAGCTACATTTAATATAGGCCGGGTATAATTGCTGTTCAGTTTTTCAATTCAGTGTTCAGTGCTTTGGAACAAATTATAGAAGAAGTAAAATTATTATAAAATGAAAAGCATACGTCATGTATGCATTAGTGCTAATGGCTTATCACTGAGTTGCAGTGTAATATATTTGCTTTTGCTTATTTGCTACAGGAACATCTTACTATTTTCATGGTTGTGGTTGGAAGAAAAACCATAAACGTGACTGGTCTGAAATGGAAATTCGTTGGATGCATCAAATCAACGATCTTTTTGATGGTATGTTCTCTAAGGAATATTTGAGGTATATTTACCAAAAAATACTACTCCCAGATGGAGCAACAAAGAATGGATCATGTATTGTTGATCCAGAAGACATGCCTGCTTTGGTGTATATCCATGAAACATGGGAAAACGAGATTCTGATCCTGGGTCCTCCAGTCCATGCCAGCACCCCTAAGGTGACCAAACCAAATACTAAGAAAGTCCAAACTACCCCAAAACACAGAATTCCTAGCTCCATTCCTAGCTCCATTCCTAGCTCCATTCCTAGCTCCATTCCTAGCTCCATTCCTAGCTCCATTCCTAGCTCCATTCCTAGCTCCATTCCTAGCTCCATTCCTAGCTCCATTCCTAGCTCCATTCCTAGCTCCATTCCTAGCTCCATTCCTAGCTCCATTCCTAGTAAAAGTGGTGGAATTCCAAACATTTCGAGTTGCTCTGATAGCTCGAGTTGCTCTGATCCTACCAATTCACCTTCAAAGAGCACTGGGAAAAGCCAGTTAGAAATTTGCATGGACCCTTCAGCTACACGCCAAGAGTTAGCATCTGTAACGCAGCTTCCTCCTATCACTTATATCAGTGTACAAAGTTTGTCAGTGCAGCAAAATGTTCGTAACCCCAAAGATCTTTACAGGCTGACTCACCGTCCTGCAGAAACCATTGTTGAAAAGGCCCAGAAATTGCTGAGAAATGCTAGCAATGCACATAATTGTTATGTTCGGATAGGAGCTCTTGGGTCATTTGCTGCAAGTTCGCTAGACATCCTTAAAGCTTACTGTAAAACAGCAGCTATCAAAGAGAAAGTTGAAGCTGAGCTGTCATGGCTGACAGGGAACGATGGTGCCATAAAATATGTTTTACTTAGTCTAAAACCAGATGAAATGTTCCTTTCCCTCCCAAACTCTGGACATGTCATGATTGACGCTTCAGACTTCAGCAACCTGGCATGTGAAAGGTATCTGGATGGGTGTACCATTGACATATTATGCTTATTATTTCTTAGAAAAAATGAAAGCAATACAGGTCTCACTTAATACCTTCCAAGCTACACTCCAATCTGGGCTTCAACTGGTTTTGACTTCCTACAAAAAAAACTCCATCTGTTTCTACCTGATATTCAGTCAATGGATGTCCTTAAGATTCTTTGCCCTATCCATGTCAGTAATGTTCACTGGGGCCTCCTCTATATTGATGTGGTCCAAGGCATAGTGCTTTACGATGATGGGCGACACTTAGCTCCCCCAAATAACTTTCATGAAGTGGTCCATCAAGTTATCCAAGTGTTAGCTGCAATGTATCCTTCTTGTACAGCACTGGCAGGCTTGAAGGTGACATGGAAAGGCAGCAGTGATATTAAGAGGTTTGGAATGCCCACCCAACCACGCACAGGAGAGGGATGTTCAAGTTGTGGTGTCGGGGTAATTTTAGCTGCAAGCGACGTTATTAAACATGGAAGTCAGAGCTTGCCGAAATTTTCCTGGTCTTTCCATGATAGTAGTAGTCTAAGAGCACAGTTTATGCTGGAACTTATTTCAGTAAAACACGATACTATGGCTTACATCCCTTAAGAACACTGGGGTGACTGTAGCTTACCTGTGTTAACAGCACTGGGGTGACTGTAGCTTACCTGTGTTAACAGCACCGGGGTGACTGTAGCTTACCTGTGTTAACAGCACTGGGGTGACTGTAGCTTACCTGTGTTAACAGCACTGGGGTGACTGTAGCTTACCTGTGTTAACAGCACTGGGGTGACTGTAGCTTACCTGTGTTAACAGCACCGGGGTGACTGTAGCTTACCTGTGTTAACAGCACCGGGGTGACTGTAGCTTACCTGTGTTAACAGCACCGGGGTGACTGTAGCTTACCTGTGTTAACAGCAAAGAGAACGAGAAAGAGCAGCTACAAAGGAAAGGAGACAGAAAGAATGTGAGGAACGCAGGCACCATGAGCAGACTACGCCGAACTCATGGAAGTTGAAGAGCACGTGGTAGTCCACAATTTGAACCAAACTGCAAATAAAGGGACTGAAGAGGCTGCTAAAGCTTTGAATAAGAAAAAGGACGAACCGCCAATTTCTAAAAGAAAGACTCCTATCTTACATGGTCACGTCAAAGAGATCGACGTTTCCGGTCTTGTAAAGATCGGAAAATCTATTGGTGCTGGGACCTTTGGCCAATGCAATTTAGCCAAATACAGAGGAATTGTTGTGGCTGTAAAAGAGTTTAGTAGTCGTGGTGTGGACCACAAGAAACTTAAGCAAGAGGTCGTGAACGAAGCCAACATTATATCCCTACTTGGAGATCATCCAAATCTCCCGCTGATCTATGGTGTATGTACTATGACTCTACCATATAAAATGGTTGTACAGTTCCACGGTATAGGGGAGAATAGCATGACAATCTTAAAGGCATCAAAAAAGAAGAATTTGTCCAATGATCAATGGGTCAAAGTGGTTAGGGGGTGGCAAGCGCCATGGGCCACATTCACAGCAGAGGCTACCTCCACAATGACCTAAAGACAAATAACGTTGTGCTGGAAGCGAATAATTCCAAAACCGGATATGATGCTGTTATTATAGACTTTGGCAAAAGCTGCACAATCTCCTCAGGCAAAACCTATACGAGGAAAAAACTTTCCAAAGAAGCACAGCTTGCATATTCCTCAAGCTATCCACACATAGCGCCAGAGATCGTGGACGGCACTGGATATCGATCGGTTGCTAGTGATATTTTCTGATTTGGAAAACTAATCCAATACTTGACATTACATGTATCATTTAACCACCCTGGCAGTTGCATGCCATTAGCCGCGGTGTTACTCATTACCCAAAAGGAAGACCTAAGCTAAGGCAAATAATCGATTATATAATTAAAGGTTAGTATTTTTCAGCCAGCCTACATGTTCTCAGAATTATACTATTTTATATTTTGAATTTGTACATAATGGGATAAGATAATTTGAAGTAGTTTCAGATTTGCTGTTTCACTATATTAGTTTACCTGTGTTAAGAGCACTGGGGTGACTGTAGCTTATCTGTGTTAAGAGCACTGGGGTGACTGTAGCTTACCTGTGTTAAGAGCACTGGGGTGACTGTAGCTTACCTGTGTTAACAGCACTGGGGTGACTGTAGCTTACCTGTGTTAACAGCACTGGGGTGACTGTAGCTTACCTGTGTTAAGAGCACTGGGGTGACTGTAGCTTACCTGTGTTAACAGCACTGGGGTGACTGTAGCTCACCTGTGTTAAGAGCACTGGGGTGACTGTAGCTTACCTGTGTTAACAGCACTGGCGTGACTAGCTTACCTGTGTTAACAGCACTGGGGTTGGGGCGGGGGTGACTATAAATAGTTTGTAATTAGTATTTTATAGTTTATTAAGAAATTACAACTGATTTGCGTACTGATATATGCGTCAATGAACAAATAACTATAATGTACATATACAAATGTACCTTCTCAAAAATCATCTCTCATATATAGCTTCTCAAAAACCCAAAAGGAAAGCGTAAGCTAAATCAAATAATGCATTAATTTGATAGTCTTTATCGGCCTTTTTGGCCGAGTTGTACTATGTAATATTTGCTTTAGTTCATGCGTTCTTCTTGGGCTTCAGCTAGTGCTGTTTCTCTTTAGTTATCGTTCTATAGTTATCATACTACACAATGAAATTCTTCAATCAATCTTACGACAACATTGTAAGAAATGTGATATTTAGCTGTCAAAAAGTTTACCATTCGTTATCATGATCATGTGAATAAGTACACTAAGACATTACAATATTAAAAGCGATATTCTGTACTTAAATTGTCTGCTCTGTTTGTTGACACAAGTGAACTTAGTTCAAACTTTTTTTTTTTTTTTTTTTTTTTTACTGCAATCGAACCTTAGAAACGAAATACCGTAAACACATTTTTCCAAAATCTGGAATATTATATATATTTGGCCACCATATGACCTCAAGTTCCCTTGTTGTACGTCCCTCTCCTTCGTTAATTATTATAGTAGTTTTGCACGAAACTTGTGGTTTTCTTAGGCCAGTCGGAGTACTTGCTGTGGCCATGGCATTGGCAATAAGCTGGTCAGCATCAAGTAGATCATCTGCTTGTGAGATGCACTCTTCTTGTCCCTGCCAGGACATACTTTTTGGGACGGGTGCGTGAATTTTCTCAAATGCCTCGAAGAAAGGGTCGCATTCAAACATCTTATACGAGATCTTCACAGTTGATGGCGTCATAATCGGGGCTCTCCAGTGATGAGTACGTTTTACCGAGTTTACTTTTGGGCTCTTCATGTCTCGAAGAAATCGACAAAAAAATGTCAAAGGTATATAGTGGAACTCAATATTTTGCCATTTTGCTGAAACAAAGCAAGTTCGTATCATATGAGTTGTGGAATTTATAACATCAACTAGGAACGCATCGGTCGAGAGTGTAGTCATTATATCCGTGAACCAAAACTAAAATAGTTAGTACTTTTAAACCACCAAAACTATCAACTAAATAGAAACTAATCTCACCATAAGAACAATGAAAAGAGGCCGTAAGGAATGATGTTACGGTTCAATGATATCACCTTCTTGTCTATAAATAAAAACAATCGTAAACAATACTTCTTTGATTTTGTTTCACGGGTATATAATGACTGCGTTCTATTCTATATCGATTATATTCAACTGATACAAGTTAAATTATATGTAAGTTTCTCCGTTATCAGAAAATCGTTTTGTATGATGTAGATGTCCAGAGGCTTAAATGTCGGACATCCGAGTGAGGTTATTCTGAATTAATTTTCATTAAAAATACAAGCGTCGTTTACCTTTACCACGTGGGTGATTTTTAACTCGAATTGCAACAGCACATTTCCAATTGTCATAGCCAGCTGGGCATTTGTTGCTTTTTGCTGGAGTAGGTAACTCGGCTACCATACCATTTGAAGAGAATGTGATCTTTGGTTCCTTGTGTGTGTGAGATGCATGAGACACACTCCGGTGTTTTAGAAACGAAGCTGATGTTTTGAATGCTTTCTCGCAAACATCGCATGAAACGAGGAAAATTTCGGAAGGCATAATTGTTCGATTTATCAAAATAGTCAACTGCTGCAGCTTCAATGCTCAGTGTCACTCGGCAAATGTGACTAGAACAATACAAAGATTCGTGATTGGACATTTATTCCTAAATCGGAAATGCCGCCAACCGAACCAAGACACTTATTGCTAGTACAAAGAGAACATTGTTTGGCATGCGTGTACTGAAGGCATTGATTTTGAGGCTGGAATCGCTAAAGAGTTTTTGTCATTATGACCATCATTTTCGCTAGATATATTTCACAATCGCGGTAAAAAAAAGCCTAGAAACGAGAACCTATTTGGGCTATGGAAATAAACGGCAACATCACTCAATTAGTTGATATTTATACTCTAGATAGCTGTATCATTGCTCAGAAGCATATTGTCTGTGTTGTATGTTTTAACTTTTAGTACACAAATAAACAAACCTTTTTGGCTATAAAGGTTCTATATAGGTTTATTTACAGAGTTTGTTTAGATCAAGTATCACCGGCAGAGTTTGAGTCGTGACACTAAAGCGTACTTGGGTTTTCACACCAAACAGCGCTAACAGGATTTAACCCACAAATATGTGGTTTGCTCGCCTTTCAAAATAGTTCGGGCCGGGGCTCCTCATGGAACAATCCAGTGGCATCAACCAATCAAGATGGCAGCCTCTCAGCCAAGGAGGTCAAAGGAACAAGGAATATGCATGTGCTATGATCAAACCCAAACAAACCAAATCAAACCCAAATCAAACCCAAATCAAACCCAAATCCAACCCAAACAAACCAGAAATGCTCCAAATTGGTGTTAGAAATTTTGCAAGCAACTAGTAGAACAATCCAGTGGCATCAACCAATCAAGATGGCAGCCTCTCAGCCAAGGAGATCAAAGGAACAAGGAATATGCATGTGCTATGATCAAACCCAAACAAACCAAATCAAACCCAAATCAAACCCAAATCCAACCCAAACAAACCAGAAATTCTCCAAATTGGTGTTAGAAATTTTGCAAGCAACTAGTAGAACAATCCAGTGGCATCAACCAATCAAGATGGCAGCCTCTCAGCTAAGGAGGTCAAAGGAACAAGGAATATGCATGTGCTATGATCAAACCCAAACAAACCAAATCAAACCCAAATCAAACCCAAATCAAACCCAAACAAACCAGAAATTCTCCAAATTGGTGTTAGAAATTTTGCAAGCAACTAGTAGAACAATCCAGTGGCATCAACCAATCAAGATGGCAGCCTCTCAGCCAAGGAGGTCAAAGGAACAAGGAATATGCATGTGCTACGAATGCAATAAAGCCATTCGCCCTAAATCAAACCCAAACAAACCAGAAATTCTCCCTCTAGCTCCCTTTGATGTTATGCTTAGCAGAACGGATATGTCTTGCGATTTTCCTCTTGCATTTTCGTCTTGAAATCCAACTCCTACTTTCTTATTTCAAACTCCATGTCATCTTTGGAATAGTATCACTTGTGGGAAATCTTCTCCTTTTTTTCTGAGGCACCCCCTCTTCGACGTCTTCCTTTCGCTTTTTAGTATCAGAGAGCTTTTCCATTGATTTATTTCGCATTTCAATGGTCTTGTCACGGTCCACCTCAGTTTTCTTGTTTTCCTTATCAGACTGCAGTACCAACTTCGTAGGTGAACGCAACGAGCTCCAGGGAGTATTATTTAAGGCCACTAGTGGGTCTATAACCCACCCCGTGCTTCGCATGCGGGCGGAGCATGGGAGTGAATGATAGGAGTTGCTAGACGCATACTAGTCTATACTGGCAGACGTCCTTCCAGAGCATCTCACGCACAAGAAGAAGGCAGAAGTCACAGCCATCAATTCAAGACCCTTGCTTCCAGTAACCTGCGACCCAGACGCACCAGAGATCCTCACACAAACAACACTGCTGACTCATGAGCAAAATCCACAACAGCTCAAACCAGCAGCTGGCGACTTCAGTTCTACAGACCTCTACAGCAAGCAGTGGAATAGAGTGCAGCATCTGACCAACATCTTCATCTTTCTAAAAAAAATCAATAAAGAATAAAAACACTGTGGCCCATTAGTCCATCAGTGCCATAGACCCTAATGCAGTTCAAGACAACTGCTTCACGCGTTGTTTACTCCATGTGAGTTCTTGCAGGTCATGATCAAATCCAAAGCGAAAAGTTGAGTGGAACAAATAAAAGGAAAAGGTGAGCAAAAAGCGGGATGTACGTAAAAATGACGAAGCACCAAGTGATTTCATAACTGTGCAATGCCTGAACTCAAATGTTGAAGGCCGATGTCAAAAGTATTCAAGGATCGGACCACTAACAATGGTGCCAATGGGCACATCAAGCAAGCCTGTAAGGAGCATTTCAATAAAGAGCTCAATTGCGATGTGCTAGATGGTGAAAGAGGGCCCTTCTACACTGATACATAATAATAATTATTATTTATTTGAAGTCGATAACGTACGGAGTGGTTATCCGATATCCCGAGCCAGAGGCTTATGTTAAAAACGCTCGACATCCCAGATTAAAAACTGGAAAGTAATTCGTGTCGTGTTTATTGAGCATGCTACTTGTAAACCAATCTCGAAAGACTGATCAAGCCAAGAGTACTCCAATAATAAGCCACTAAAAGGCGCCATCGGAAAATGCAGCTACACCAACTGTGGAAGCCTCTGTGCTGCTCAGTCAGATGTTAAAGCTTGGGAGGCTTATTGATCCAAAGATCGAAATTGTAATGCTCTGCTTGGAGGAATTTTCCGTGGTTAGCGCCGTTGGAGGTCAAACTCCGATTATTAGTATGCTCCACTTTGGCATAAACCGACATTCCACCATTTCTATGTTTACCTTTTAAATAACTAATTTATACTCTTTCAATGTGTAAATGAAACAATGATGTGCAACACGCAACATACAAATATAGTACAGTCTAATCAAGACTCTTTCAGAAAAGACTATAATATATTCTCCTTTGCGGTTAACTCAAGCCTGTATGTTTGTCCACTTCCTCGGTGATAATGGTATTACAAACTAATACCAAGCCACCTTCAGGATATTAGTAATTAAATGTCCCCTCAGCCTTGGGAGGATTAGCAAAAAGTCTGCTTCGGGGACATTTCATCACTAATATCCCTCAGTGCAATCGTAAATTACTTATCAGACCTTATTGTCATCAACATTAGCTTTCAAATATAAGTAAGCATTGTCAGCTTCAGTAGGTTCAATCTCATCAGTATTGGGCATGTGCCTCTCATATTCCTGTCGAAAAGCTGTTTCCAGCTAATCGTCAGTCCCGTTTAGTACCTCTGACACCTCTGCTACCTCCCTTAGTTCTTCCTCTATGGCAGGTAGGCCACACTTTTCCCCACCATGCTGTTCAGGGCAGTAATAAATGTGGCCAGGTACTCCAGTGGGAAGGTCTTTATTCTTCTGCCTGCACAACCGGAATGCATTCCAGACTGAAACTCTAAAAATGTAGAGTTCGAAGAACAGGTATATAAATATAAGCAAGCACATTCCTGGGATTTAAAAACTCGAGCTGCAAAATCCCATTCAGATCGGCCGCTCATATTGTATATAGTACATAGAAACACGGCTCATTCAAAATTAACAAAGGCAAATAAAGGCAATCCACTCATCATTGGTCGAAGGAATATATATTCAGTCATTGCAGAAAGAAAGACGAAATCTTGATAAATTAAAGGAATAATTACACAGAGCACATTCTGCCTTGCATGAGCTAATTGAGACCGACGAAGAGAGGCAAAATCTGTACCGATATTTTGATCTTCAACAATGTGAAATCACCCAATGTAGACGCTTCGACAAACGAGCATCCATATTATTAACTGGTAAGTATGCTTCAATTAACGATTTTAAAATAGTGTTTTAAAAAATGGATAAGAATTTTCAAACATCCATTCGCACACTAATGACTACCACTACATGTATTTATCATGGGTTATGTAACACGTGTATAGGGTTGCAGTTCGGCATGTGAGATTGTTGTGTTAGGGCGGAGTGTTTTCATTAGTGAGACGCTAATATATAATCAGTTAGGAGGACGTTGTAGTCATTCGCGTCCAACGTCAGTCGCACTCGGAGCTCCAAATTTAAATTATGTCACACGCTGTAGAAGATGAAGCTAACCTTCTCAACGTAGAATGGGACACAGCCCGAGATAATCCAACTGAACCCGAAGACAACCAGGCTGGAGATATTGTTTCTACTTTTGCATTATTTAAAAACTACTTCGATAAGAAGTTAGTATATCTGAAGCGCGACATTCGGGAAGAAGCTTTCAATACCACCGACTCGGTCGTGAAGAAATTGAAAGAAGATTCAGATATTACGTTTAAATGTTGAGGGGAACAAGAAACAGTTCAAATTTAACTCTGGGTTAGCCAACCAAGTTTCCTCTGCCACAAATGCCTTAAAGAGAAAGAGGTACGACACCTTCAAGTCTTGCCTCGAGGAGCTAGACAAACAGATAAGGATACGTAACAAGCTCATCCGATTGGCGGATAAGTCCGCTGCGGGCTGGGATCTTGTAAACGAATATCTCTGACGAATTGGCTAGTGGGTCGGAGGACGAGAAGCGAATAAGAAAAGCCGAACAGACAGCTCTCAGAAAAAAGAATATGCGAAATCAGCAGCATTTGAAAACCGCGAGTCACCAGACGTATCGTGTTAAACCAACCTTATACCTCCTCCACGACTACCAACCCTCATCAATTCCACCAGCCTTTTGCCTCAACCAGAACACCACGGCAGTACAGTCAAAGGAATCCAAGACCTGACGATAGTTGCTTTGGGTGCGGTCTACAAGGCCATTGGAGGTCAAATTGTCCTAGTAATTCTCGTTCAAGCCAAGTTCCAAATCGCTCTACAACCACAGGAGGTAATCCCTAGAACTTTGGTCATTATAAGGTATCATTACATTTATCATGATGAATAATTATATTGATAATATTGAATACTTCAGAGACAGAGAGAAACATTTGTTTTCTGAAGTTGAACTTGATGATAACTTGTGTGAGTACGAGCAGAATTCTCAACCACCTATTCTTAAAGACTTAAGTCATGTTTAGGTTTTTGGGAATCTATTAATACCAATAGTTTTATCATTAATACTATCAGGTGCGGTTATCGTATCCCGTTTATTGACACACCTTGTAGGTCTATCCTTAGTAATAACAAGTCTGCCTTAGAACACGCTGAATTTGTTGAATCCACTATCCTAGAGTTAGTTAGCATTCATTCAGTTGTTGAAGTTCCTTTCGTCCCTCACATTGTTAATCCTTTGTCGGTCTCGATTCAATCATCAGGTAAGAAAATACTTATTCTAGACCTGCGCCACGTTAACAAATGCGTATGGAAGCAAAATATTAAATTTGAAGATTGGCGTTTCTTGGTTACCTATCTTAAGTAAGAGATAAATACCGAGAACGGAGGCAATAAGCCATATAAATCCCGAGGGCCGTAGTCCAGAGGGATTTATAGGCTTATTGCCGACGTTCGAGGTATTTATCTGACTTAGTTTACATTTGACAAGGTTTTCGCAGAAAGCAATCTGAGGCATTTTCTGGTATTTTTTGGAGTGTTATTTAGCATGAATACTATGAATAGCATGAATACTATGAGTAGAATTGAATATCACTTGCTCATTATGAATTCACCGGGATGTATCCATTTACAACCCAGGGCTGTATATGGATACATCCCGGTGAATTCATAATGCGCAATTCAATTCAATTCTATTGTTCAACCGGTCAATACCGGAGATAAAGCCCTATGAATAACAAAGAAAACCGTGTCAAATGTAAACTAACAAGGGTTATTTCCTTTTCAATTTCGATCTTAAGTCCAGTCATCACCATATTGAGATTGTTCCGGATCATCAGACTTTTCTGGCTTTTTCTTGGACTTTTAGTGGCATCACGAAATATTATTGTTTTTCAGTTCTCCCCTTTGGACTCAGTTCTGCACCATTCATATTCACGAAATGCATTAGACCACTTGTTAAGTTCTGGAGGTTTAACGGTGTTAAGATTGTTGTGTATTTAGATGATGGGTGTGGCTCAGCAGAGTCTTCAGAAGTCGCCCAAGGACATTCTACATTTGTTCGTTCTACCCTATGGAATGCAGGTTTTGCAGTCAATAACACCGAATCTCAATGGGAGCCAGTTCAGTCACTGGTTTGGTTTGAATTGGGATCTTGTTTACGGTACATTCTATATCACTAATAATCGTATTGTAAAATTTCTGGAAATAATCGACCAGTTCCTCAGCTCAGCTCCATATGTTCCAGCTCGTGATTGCGCTACTATCACAGGACAGATTTTGTCGATGTCTTCAGTTATAGGTAACTTGACTCGCCTAAAAACGAGGTATCTTTAATAAGTTATAGAGTCCAGATCCTCTTGGAACACTCGTTTTAACATTGGTATCCACAATGATTCATTGGCAGAAATATTTTTCTGGAAAAACAACATAATTAGTCTTAATTGCAAGAACATTTCTGAGTATCAAATTCCTAGGCTCATGGGTTATTCTCAGATGCCAGCAACATTGGTTGCGGCGCTTATCTAGTTGGTACGGATGCTGTTAGTTATCGTATGTGGGATGAGAGCGAAGCTAGTAAAAGTTCCACTTGGAGAGAATTGAAAGCTATTGAGTTTGCTCTATGTTCTTTTGTTCACTTAATCAAAGGGAAATCTGTCAAGTGGCATTCTGATAATCAATCAGCTGTACGGATTTTAGAAATTGGGAGTCCCAAGGACGAATTGCACACAATCGCAGTTAATATTTGTTCATTCTGCAGAGTTAAAGGGGGACTAGTACGTAAATCGTTCAAAGTTTGATTTAGCTGAAACTTCACTGAAATATTCTCAAAGACCCATACAATCACTGGTTAATTTTTTTTCTCAAAATTCCAATGGAAAGTAATACATTTTTATGAATATTTAGAAGTGCCAGTGACGTCACTGACTCAACCCAAACAATCATCACGGCTTCTTCAGAATTTCTTCATGTTTAATGTATGGAGCTGAGTTTGGGTTGAGTCAGTGACGTCACTGGCACCTCTAAAGAAAAACCAGTGATTGTATGGGTCTTTGAGATTATTTCAGTGAAGTTTCAGCTAAATCAAATTTTGAACGATTTACGTACTAGTCCCCCTCTAATAATATTAGTCTTTTAGCAATGTGCATTCCTAGAGATTTGAATGCTCAAGCCGATGTCATTAGTAAGATTGTTGATTATGACGACTGGACCACTACTCCTGAATTATTTGCCTACTTAGACAATATATGGGGTCAATATATTGTAGACAGATTTGCTAATTCAGATAATTGTCGTCTTTCCAGATTTAATTCCAGATTTTATGTTCCTGGCACAGAAGCTGTAGATGCTTTTTCTGTTTCATGGGCTGGAGAAAGTAATTGGTTAGTTCTTCCAGTACATTGTGTCATTAGAGTGGTGAAACACATGATTTCAAGTTGTGCAACTGGCACACTTGTGGTTCCATATTGGCCTTCGAATATATTTTTCCGATGCCTACAATTGCCAACCTTCGCTCAATACAGCTTCGTTCCATACATTTCTTTGTGTTTAGTTTCTTGAATTATTTTATTTCTATGAAGCTAAAAGTTTGGGTGAAGGAGTTTTCTTACATTATTTGTGCTTAGGATTGATTGTCTGACCAGTTGTCTTCAATGCAGAGCTGTTATCTGAACAACATTGAGATATTTTGACTCACAAAATACAAATAAATGTATGGAGCTGAATGTTGGGTTGAGTAGATGACGTCACTAACACCTCTAAAGATTCATGAAAATATAGTACTTCCCTCTGGAATATCGAAAAAAGATTTTAACTAGTTATTATTAGACCCTTGAAGAATTATTCAATGAAGTTTCAGCTAAATTAAACTTCGATCGATTTTCGTCTAAGTAGCACTTTAACCTATTTTAGTAGGGAAGGTGTTTACAAATTCCGTAACCAGCAACAGCTTTCTTATTCAAGAGCAAGAGAATTGGTCCTGAGTGCCTTTGAGTGTATTGGTCTCTCCAGGAAAGACTATGGGCTTCATAGTCTTAGGGCCGGAGCAGCCTCTGCAGCTGCTAACGATAATATCAATGACCGATTATTTAAAAGACACGGCCGATGGAAATCGGAAAAAGCTAAGGACGGTTATATAAAAGATAATATCCAATCTCTACTGTTTGTTTCTCGTTCATTAGGTATTTAAATTTTCGTCAATGGGTATCTAAATTATCTAAATCCATTCTCTTAGTTCGCACGCAGCTCGTGTGGACACACCCCTATAAGTGGTTGCGTATTACATGATAAATGTTTTATATTCGGTTGAGCGGGTGAGCGAATTAGAATATAATTATTGTTTACCATTAGCATATTGGTAATTAATTGAAGGACCGTGCACAAACATGGTCACTTTTTGAAGCAAAAATAATGAGGAATGCATCGAAGCATATTTCAAATACATGCTCTAATGTTAGTTTAAGGTATCAGGGTACCCCTACCAACTGGTATGCATTCAAGTCGCTATAACACAAAATCCGTCCATTTAAACCCCAATAAAGTATACATTTTCTGAAAGTAAAATAAATGGATTTTCCAACTAATGGTCTATTAACAAAAAGTACATACGCGTTTTAGATATAAGTCTAGATCAACAAATTTTCATATAGCGTTATACGGCGAGGTCCCAGACAGCCGCATTTTATCGGGAATAGTTTTTTGAAGCATTTACGTCACGTAAGTAATGCGCACTGAATTGTGGGAAATGTTTGGGGTCGAAATGTAAACATGGCGGTCTAAATACGGGTTTACCACGGTGTAAAAACCTCACGACTAACGTAACTTTCTCTTCACTGCGTGTATTAAAGGGCCACTGTCACGACACACGCATGCGCGAATCTTGGCTTCAATCTTGACATTGTTGACCAACGCTATCAAGAGACCCGAGGAAAATTCAAATTCAGTGTGTTAATATATCGAATTATATCATTGTAATCCTTGCACTATAGAAGATGATACTTATTCAGTACTTAGATTGATTGTTGTTTCGTATTTGTAAGTAGTTATTTTTGGTTTGAAGTCCAATTTTATACGCTTTTTATTTAATCGGCGAGAGCGATGACGATGGCTTCTCATGGCGGCCGCTGGGATGTAGTGGTTGACAACGAATGTATTCAGGCGACAGGTTTATAAGTTTTGGTTTACTGGGAAGATAGAATACGGTTATACTACAGATTCTGAGTTCGCTGTACTTCTCTTTAACAGCTCTGGGGTACCAAAGGAGGTAGGAAAGTATTCCGAACGACAACAACAATGTTTCACAACGCGTCCATTGACTTATTCACTCGAATTATTATGTTCTCAAAAAGAACTCAGTTGTATACATCATATCAATGTATTCCTTCGAGTTCGTATGAACTGAAGCTATTGCAAACAACTGTCACATTGTATGAGTTTTTATTTCTGCGAGGTTTGGAAGTAGTGACACAACGACAAAGAGAACTCAGTGATTATACTTTTCACACGGGAATTATATTGTGCAGTTCTTTTTGCACTCTTCTGTACTCTTACAATTTAAGAAAACACGAGTACCTTATACAGTAGTGACATGTACATCTTCGTTAGTCTTTCTTGAAGCAAAGAAGTAATACGGACTTGGTTTTTAGCGATGTGAAATGTGAATAACTTTATCTGAGACCTGAGTTGTCACCTTGGATTGTCTGCTATTTATTGCCGTTCCTTCACCAGAAGTCGCTATAACAAGTACTTATTTCATGAAATATTTAGGTCACATGCTGTAAAGGTTGTATATACTGAATAACTTGGAAGCACTCTGCGAAAGCTTGACGGTAAAACACTTTCAAAACACAACATTGAAATTTGCTAGCGCATTTCTCTTCGTAAACAAACGAGTTCGTTGACCTCTGCATATCATTAAAAATCTCAGCATATCATTAAAATTGACGCATGCGCGCGTCGTGACAGTGTCCCTTTAACTCACTTCGTTCTAAGTTCTAAAGTTGAACTCTTTGCAGTAAGTTACTAGTAAGCTTGCTGGATTGATACAATTTTGGAAATTAGCGATACAGTAGTCTTACAGTGTTTGTAGGTTCTTACACCGAGGTCATGCCCTAAATACCATTAATATGATTGTAATAACATGTAATAATTAATATGTAAATATGTAATATTTGTTTATATGGTACCAAATAAAGTATGTATGTATGTAATATATGGTATAAAATAGCATCATAAAATTGTTTTCTTTTTGCTTCAAATTTCAGAATATCAGATCTTCAGTCAAGTGGTCTGGATAAATTCATCATAGACCCTGATGGCTCAGTTAAATATGCCATTGTTGAAGAACATGTGAGTCAGAAGCTACCAACCATTTCACCACCATTATTAAAAAACTGGACAAGTGACATGTCAGCCATACCAGCAGATTTCTGCTATGCACACCTTTACGAATATCTTGTAAAGAGAACAGTAACAATTCTAAAATGTAAACAAGAATCAGACTCAGAAGAGACTGAACATGAGTTTGATCTCCCCACAGCTGAAAAACCTCTACGAAAAGGATTCAATTTTTATGGTTCTGGTCATGTTAAGGAAATAAGATTACGCCCTGTAACTTCTGTTACCCATGTTAAGGCATCTGTTATGGCTAGCATGAGAAACACAGTATACCTGATTTCAGTGACAATTGAAAATGAAACTTCTCTTGTCCTTAATGCAAAGTGTCAGTGTGTGGCAGATGCTGCTGGTAAATGCAACCATGTGGCTGGGGTCTTATTGGCTCTTCTTGAATACAAGGAAAACATGAGGAAAACGTCTTGCACTGATGAGCCTCAGAAGTGGCAATTACCATCACGCAAAAGCAAGCGGTGCACGAAACCAGTTAACATTGGTTTGTGTGAGTTAATTTCTAGCATTTGACATTCAATCACACATATAACATTAACATTCCAATAAAGTTGTTATATATTATGTAATTTTGAATTTCTAGGTGTGCGTCAAGTTGAGAAACATACTTTTGGAAGGGAAGTAAAACGACAGCGACCTCTGCAGAACTATGAAAATCACTCAACAGTACCTGACCCTACTATAGACTTTGCTAGTAGGTTATGTTGTTATTTTGATCAATGAGAGGGGGCCAAAATAGCAGTAAGTTAGCACAAACAAACCATATATCATTCAAGTTGTTCCAGTATGTCAAAGGTATTCTATTTGTTAAAATTGTCCATTGCTTGATTCTATCAATGCATCTTTCCACATGAATGCGCAACCTTGCCCAAGACACAGACTCTACAATATCTGGAATACAAAACTGTTTTTTATCCATGAGAAAATGTGGTACAACTAGCCTTATGCCATGCTTACTTAAGGCTGCCTTGTTTGTCCATCCACGATCTGCCATTACTGCATCCCCTTTCTCCAGTTTAGATACCAAACCACTTTGAAATGTGATGTCGTTGTCACTAACACTGCCTTCCATCAAGTTTGATATACAAATGTTGTGACCCCTGTTGGAGACAAACCAATAAGACCTTTAACTGTATTTCTGTTTTTGTAGGTAGAATAAGTAGCAGTTTGAATGGCTAAGTCAGACGGACGTTCTATCTCTAATTCAGTGCAGTCAACTATCACTCTAACAACTGAATATATTGGCTTGAACACACTTGGCATCAATTTTCTTATTTTCTTCTTACTAAGCCATGAATCTATCTTCCGGAATGTAGCAGCCATGATATTAATCCATGTGATAACAATGGATGAAATATGTTTGCTTGAAATATTAAATATCTCTGCTAAATCTTCATTTGCACTAGCTCGCTTCAGCTTGATGAGCGTGAGGAACATTTCATCTGGTGGAGAAAGCTGACGATTCTTGCCTGTCTTATATCCTCTGTCCTCATCTGTATTTTCGGTGCCCCAATACTTCATATGTGCCACATTAGGAAGTATGAAGCCACTGAAAAAGTAAATTAGGCTGGCATAGTTTGGAAATCCTGTCCAAAACCTAATGTCTTCATCAGATCCTTCAAATCGCCTTAGTAAAAACTTATCACACTCTCGTAATTCCATTACTGTATCTAACTGTTCTTGGACATTCCTTAAGGTGGGACCGGAGGCCAAATCGGCTCAAATTGCATCAATTCGTATCCGTTTTTGAAAAAACTGAAACTTGCTGGCAATAAACGCAAACGTAATGAAACTCTCCACTAGTAACCTACACAAAGCAAATAACGCGATAAAATCAGAATTTCTTTCGATAGATGTTAAGTTATGTCAGGAATTTGAAGGTTCTTGAAGGGTGAGTGTCAACAATAGAAATATCAAAATCCTGTGATATCTTCATTGTGCTTTATTGTATCAAAATAAAAACTATACAAACGATATATCAGCCAGAGTGCGCCACATAAAATTTAAATCCAGAGATATAAAGTCCAATGTAAGACATCAAAATTTTGTTCAGCCGAATATTGTTCGCAACATAAACACCACGTGTCATACGATGGCGCACTCTTGCCAATCGAGCATTCGCTATGTCTATTCCAAGTCTAGTAATTTATATTTCGCCCACATAAATCCTTCAATAGTAGCAGATGAGTTCGCAGACGCTTGTATCATCAACTTTTTGCAAAAAAAAACTCGAAATAAAGCGAAAGGCTCCACGATTTCAAGCAAAATCACTCACACAACCGCCATGCTCATGTCGGTTATCTTGAATAATTTACTCTTTATATGGTCACAACAACCATATACGCACTACAAGATTTCCCGCGAAACCAATCAGATGGCCAGTTCATGCCATGCCATATGCCGCGACACCTTCGAGACCACATGCAGGATCAACAGACATCATATTTCAACTATAGTTTACACAGCGAACACATATTATTATCGAACAAGTTTTAACATGGATTTAAACAAATCCCGTGGTCGGGGAGTGGGATCTCGGATCCCTTTTGATTTTGGAAAACTTGAAAGTCTAAAATGGATTGTAAATAGACGAGAAAGTGGTTCCAAAACACACTTTACATTTACATCTCCGGAAGGCAAACGGGTGAAGACGGCAACCGAAGTTCGCAAAATTTTAGAAAACAGAGGACAGTGGGATGCTGTTGCTTATACCAAGGACGACAGCAGTGAGACCAGTGGCAGCGATGCAGACTACGAACCACCTACTAAAAGGGTGAATGACCAGATGCTAAGCGAGTAAGTTTACATAAAATCGTGCACATAAACACACGTGAAATTATTATTTGTCTGGATTCTCTTGCTAGCTGTTATCCATCGAGAAGATTTCAACAATGTTCGATTAGGTCAAGGGAACTCATTCCCTTATTATACTGTACTCACTCACAGTTGGTGTGTAATAATCGAGGTTGAAGATTAGTGATCGTAAGCATATATCAGATATAAGCTTATATCGTTTTCAGAAATTTCAACAACTTCCATTGTCAATGAGAGCGGTATAGCTTGTCATCCTAACTTATAAAATGCTAAAATATGTTATGTATGATTCTAATTGATATCAGCATCGTTTTATACCGCATGGTCTTGAAGATTTGCAGTTATTTCTATTGTTTCAGAGTAACAGTTCCAGAAGGGTTGATTGTGGGAACAATCTCAACTATTTTGAATTTTGTTGGCGACTTCAATAAATATTTCAAGTGCCCATCAAAGGAAGGACATTGTAAAGGTATATATATATATCATGCACACTATTCACTGATTTGCATGTAAAGCTATAACTCATTGTACCATTGCTGTTTACTACTAGGGGAGCTTGTTCTGGCTGCATCAGAAAAGAAGGGGTTAGGCATTGGTCTGTGCTTGACATTCAAGTGTTCAGGATGTTGGTTGGAGGAAGTCGCCTATAAGAGCAGCCAGTTAGCCTTGGATTCTAGGAGACAGTTGGTGTCGTTAGCCCTTTCCTTAGCGTTTTTTGTTAGTGGTCATGGGTATGCTAGTTATCGTAAAACGTTGGGTAAGGGTTTGGGACTGTCTGTTGTGTCTGATAAGCCGTACTTATATGTTATACATGTTGCATTCCCTTACATCAAAGAGATCTTAGATGAGATATGTGATGATGTAAAAAATCAAATGAAAGATATCTCACCCGATGTTATTGGGAGTTGGTCTTGTGCCGTAACCACATGTGATGGTTGCTGGCAGATAAGGGGATATTTCAGTCAAAATTGCACCTTTATCATAAAAAAACTATCTCACAGGTGGTCTAATATACTATGGCCATCTGTCTATGAGAGGTGCAGACAATGTTTGCGATGAGGAGTTGTGGAAGGGCACTGCAAAAGCATCTGAAGAACACTTGGCTCAGGTAATAAAATATTGGCATTTTGCGATTCAATATTGCAAACAATTAGCAATAATTATTGGGCGAGGTTGAGCAAAATATTGTGATTTGTCAGTGGCGAGCAGAATAATTATATGCCGAAGGCAGAGGCAAATAATTATCTGCGAGCCATTGACAAAAACCAAGTTCAATAATTGTTTTATCATTCACATTATTTTCTCTCACCTAAAGCAATAACTCTGGAGAGCTGCTATTGTCAAGAAGAACAAAAACACTTATTCGTAGGAAGTTATCTGCAGTGACATAGTCGTCTCTCCACCAATGAAAATCATGTACAAAATAATGTGAATGATAATATTCAATAATAATCAATTGCAAAAATAATCAGAATATTTTGGTATTCTGATAACAATATGTAATGACTATTTCTCTATTCGCCATTACATTCGTTAGTGTGGAAGTGAATGAATAAAAATAAATAGCATTTAACCCATTTTATCCCTTCCAAAGCACAAAATTGTTAAATTGTAATACAATTTAGCAATATTTTCTAAAAATATTGACATATATTTGGCCACATGTAGTTTTGTAGTTTAATGATTACACATTCTGGATATTATATGGATTTTTTCTTATACCAATGTTATATTGTTATCATAGGTTCTATGGGCTAAAGCCAAGGAGAAAGGGATGAACGTGGCAGTAAACTGTCAGGATGCAGACTCCTCATCTGCAAAGGGATTTCGTTACTCATATCATGATGAAACGGAATCCAAAATTATGTTGTGTGCGGGTCATGTGGGGAGGGCTCATGGAAATAAATTGCAGGATCTTCAAAGTAAGTCCTCTTTTACAAGGCAACTTATCGCCATACACAAAGAAACATTTCCTGAAATTCAATCGGTGAAATGTTGTTGTGCGAGCAAAAAGCATGTTTATGTTTCGACTAGGAACAGACCTGCGTGTGGATGCATGGGACCTGGATTTATCCAGGCTGCCAAGTGCAATCATTTTTGTGCTGTGGTCCAAGCTGGTAATGACCCTGACAAGTACAGGAGAACCATGCTGACCCTTGGCAAGAATCACAGAAGGGACATACATGAGTTGGAGGGGGGTTGTTGTGAATTTCATCCGTTAGTAAAGTGTTCTTGTAAAGAGTGTGATGTAGATGAACATGGGTTCTGCCCAGACATGAAGTGCTCTGGAGAGCAATACCACTCTTCTCATGTCCTGAAGTGTGACTTCCATGGACTCGCATATGAGATTGAGTGTGCTCAGAGAGCTAAAAAGGCTGAGGAGGTTATTGACTCTTCCTTAGGGAAGGGACATTATAATCGACGTTCAGTGTACTTACTAAGTTTAGGGCTAAAGACATCAACCTACATCAAACCCACTACCAAGCATCGACCAACCTTGGCTTGCTGCAGTCCAGGATGACGTGGTGCTACAAGAACAGGGGCCCTGAGTACCATTGGATTATTGACCTATATTCAATGATGGGCCTTCCTGTTTTTGATGGCATTCAACAAATGGTATGTATTGTGCCTTAGTTTAAATTTGACACGGTTTTCTTTGTTATTCATAGGGCTTTATCTCCGGTATTGACCGGTTGAACAATAGAATATAATTGAATTGCTCATTATGAATTCACCGGGATGTATTCATATACAACCCAGGGCTGTATATGGATACATCCCGTTGAATTCATAATGAGCACTGAAATGCTATTCTCCCTGCTATTCATATAGTATTCATCCTAAATAACACTCCAAAAAATACCAGAAAATGCCTCAGTTTGCTTCGTGCGAAAACCTTGTCAAATTTAAACTAAGTCAGATAAATACCTCGAACGTCGGCAATAAGCCTATAAATCCATCGGGCCTACGGCCCTCGGGATTTATATGGCTTATTGCCTCCGTTCTCGGTATTTATCTCTTACTTCCAATATCATTTTTGTACATTAGGCCCATTATGAATGTCAAACTTTACTTGTATCCAACCTAATAATAATATTATTATTGTGTGCAATATATTCACGTGGAGTTTGACATTTGAACTGTGCCTAATAGGTAAATAAATTTCACATATCCCAAATGTCTGTTAGTCCTGGGGGAGGAGGTACTCCCTTTGTCCAGGTATTAGGGGTGATCAGCGATTGTTTTGGGGTTCACATATTTTCTGTGTGAACCTTTTAGGGGTTCCACCTCTAAAGTCATTGATGTAATCCCGGTTATAAGCCCTGGGCATATATAACTTCGTAAGGGTTTTGTGGTCAAAGGCTGTTAGTTAGTATATTTTTTTATTTGCAGTGCCAATACGACAACAAACAAAGAATGGTGAAACTAGAAAATAAGAAAACTTTGGAAGGTAAACGACAACGGATTCAATTGAAGGTTAATCGGGTAGAGGAGCAGAAGATAAGGTGAGTTTTTATGTAATATATAACTTTTTGGCTTGCACACATTTACGTTATCTAGCTAGCGAGGTGTCCATCTTAGAGAGAGAGAGAGAGAGAGACCTGTCCCATATATAAAGTGGTGGAGATGCATGTCATACCTTTTTGGGTTTGAAATATGCAATTTGGTACCACTTAGGGGGGGGGGGGGGGGGGGGGTTTGCAGATTTAGAAGGAACGCCAAGTCAGTACCTTTTAGGGTGTCCGTCAGCAAATAACGTTTGTTTTGAGAAACCGTTTGGAATCAACCACAAAATGCAAAGGCATAATGTACTTATTGTTTTAGATTTGGTACCCCTTGGGGTGAAAGAGACTTGAAGAGACTCTTTTTAGGGGTCATTTTCAAAATTTCCAATGAGCATCCCCACCACTTTATATATGGGAGTCCCCCCCCCCCCCCCCCCTAGGGTCCAAACAAAGTCATCTAACTTTGACATGTGTTATGGTAGATGGTATCAATGTAGAGAGTTGACTGACTGATATACATAGATGGCCCTTTTACAAATGTAATGTTGTAACATACAGTAATATTAATTGCATTACTAGGAAGCGATACACTAAAAGTTGCCAGATTCGGCACACATATGGAGAGGATGACGACGAGCAAGTATTGGAAGAAGTGCTGCTACGGCTCACAGAAAGAGCCATTGAAGATGGAACTGCCCCCACTTTACAACTTGTGGACAGTGCAGTCCTTGCTCCAGAAGGAGCAACTGTGTCCATTGGGGGCAAGCGCTGCAAGTCATCTGGCAGTACATCCCACATGAGGAGCAGCCACAAGGATTGCCCCAATAACAAAACAAAAAAAAACACGAATTAATCCCTTCCTTTATATATAAGTAAGACATATATAAATTTTATCTAGAGGCTTGGTACTCTTATAAAGACCAAAGGCCAAGGAAGGATTGTATCAAGATTCCTGACATTTATAAAAGTCTTTTTTGTAATTCTGGCATTTGCGTGCACTGCTAGTTTCAATATATATGTGCACACAAAAACATATTTTTTTTTCCACACTGATGAAGGTCTGATGAATTTTTGATCAAAGACCGAAAAGTCTATATTTTTAGTCTTTTATAAGTCAAGAGACAAATCCAAAGTAATAAATATAATAATATTTATTTCATATACATAAACACAAACAAAATTACATGGATTTCATCAATTTATTATTATATCTAAGTGGTGGAATCAAATTAGTATCATGTGGCAATTTTTGTTATATACAAAGTTGGCAAGCAAGACAATCTGTCTTTTGTTGTGATTTTTCTAACAATTTATTCCTTGTAAGCGAACGGTAACTGTAAATAATAATTTGTAAATAAACTGTATATAAAATTTGTCATTATACATTGGTAAAAATATAATCTAAAGAGAGCAAGGAAAAAAATATATTGTGTTTTATAAATTATAAATTGTTAATATGTACATTATATAAAATTTGTCATTATACATTGGTAAAAATATAATCTAAAGAGAGCAAGGAAAAAAATATATTGTGTTTTATAAATTATAAATTGTTAATATGTACATGGCTGTTTTTGTGTTTCCTTGCAAACATAAATTGAAATAAAATTATATCCTGGCAGGTCATCTTGTCTGTGCCAGGTCTTGGACAGTGACTGTGTAGACCTGTAATGCACAAATAGTTATTATCAGTGAGATATTGTGATATTGTGATATTATAACATGAATAGTATGACAGTACATGTCAAAATTTTGTGTCATAAAAGATTGTCATTGCTATATACTGAATGTCACTCAATATCATGGTATTCTCTCGGGGGGAGGGATCATTTCAAACAGCTGTGTCAGGTATACAAAATAGTAATCATTGTTATAGTTTCAACACTAGGGTTCTCACAAATGTATTATTGTCACTAAAATATGGAAACTGGAGCATTCGTAAGTAATCTAATAAGCTGGTAAGTATATACAGTCATTTGCAAACATTCTGGCCGCTACGAAATATCAATATATCAATATATCGGGTGCATTATGGGTAATTGAATAATCGAAAATTCCTCTTAAAGCGGGTTAACGCCAGCAAAGTTGGAAGAAATATTTAGTATAATGTTTATTTTAGTCTTACGTTTGTTGTTTGTAAATTTTGTAAATAGTATTATTTAATTACCCATAATGCAACCGATATATTGATATATTGATATTTCGTGGCGGCCAGAATTTTTGCAAATGACTGTATGTTATAGAATACCCTTCCACAGTATATGCATAACAATAGAACCTATTGTATTTTCAATCATGAAGTACCAGAGTTTTCCCCAGTAGTTGCTGTGGGCAGCCTATAACAGCAATATGTACTGCTGTCAATTTTGAGGCTATCAAATGCTAAATGTGATTTGTTTGTCTGTATGTTTTCAGAGATAATATATTGATAAATTTTGCATGCTTTTGAAAATTAGTTACCACAGGATTCAGTGATTGATAAAAGTGTATTTTAAATTTTAATTGGAAAGTTCAATGAACAAATATTTCTACTACTCATTAATTAATAATAATTAATTAATTAATACTCGTTAATTATTCACGAGGGAAACAACCAATCAGAGTTCCAAATTTGTACCATGTGCAGTAATTTGAAACCCCTTAGAATGCTCTCCCTCTCATTCAAGTCCTGGAACTTTTAAGCACTGTTTAATAAACGAGCAGTACTGTTTAATAAACAACTTGATAAAACACGAACTGCAAGTTTATTGAGCAGCTTCAAAAACTCTTATAACTTCTTATAACAATCATTTTTCATATATTTCTATATTTCTATTTCTACTACTCATTAATTAATAATAATTAATTAATTAATACTCGTTAATTATTCACGAGGGAAACAACCAATCAGAGTTCCAAATTTGTACCATGTGCAGTAATTTGAAACCCCTTAGAATGCTCTCCCTCTCATTCAAGTCATGGAACTTTTAAGCACTGTTTAATAAACGAGCAGTACTGTTTAATAAACAACTTGATAAAACACGAACTGCAAGTTTATTGAGCAGCTTCAAAAACTCTTATAACTTCTTATAACAATCATTTTTCATATATTTCTATATTTCTATTTCTACTACTCATTAATTAATAATAATTAATTAATTAATACTCGTTAATTATTCACGAGGGAAACAACCAATCAGAGTTCCAAATTTGTACCATGTGCAGTAATTTGAAACCCCTTAGAATGCTCTCCCTCTCATTCAAGTCATGGAACTTTTAAGCACTGTTTAATAAACGAGCAGTACTGTTTAATAAACAACTTGATAAAACACGAACTGCAAGTTTATTGAGCAGCTTCAAAAACTCTTATAACTTCTTATAACAATCATTTTTCATATATTTCTATATTTCTATTTCTACTACTCATTAATTAATATATAATTAATTAATTAATACTCGTTAATTATTCACGAGGGAAACAACCAATCAGAGTTCCAAATTTGTACCATGTGCAGTAATTTGAAACCCCTTAGAATGCTCTCCCTCTCATTCAAGTCCTGGAACTTTTAAGCACTGTTTAATAAACGAGCAGTACTGTTTAATAAACAACTTGATAAAACACGAACTGCAAGTTTATTGAGCAGCTTCAAAAACTCTTATAACTTCTTATAACAATCATTTTTCAAATGAAATTGAATCTACGTGTCTCGATTATGAAACCTTCGATCAAGACATTTTGTCACTGAGATTTAAATAAATTTGTTGGACAACTTAGCGGGAGAACTGTAGTAGACATTCTGGTAGAGGAGGTAGAGTATGTCCAGGAATGAAGGAATGAAGGTAAATCAGCCCAGTATACTATACTATAGTTTGGAAAGCAAATAACAATGCCTGAATGTCTACGCATATAGCTATATGTTAATGTTTTCTGTTTCAAGATGAAATCCCCAAAGAGCTTGCCTGCCGCATTAAAACCTGGATGAAGCTACATGGCATCGCGCAGCAACTGTTTGCAGAGCACGTTCTGCAGAGGAAGCAGACAACATTTTCTGATATCATCAGGTTGGCAGGTGATATCTGGGCCAACAACGAACGTGGGGAAATATAAAGAACAAAGGGCCATGATTCAATATAAACAAGGTGTGGGATTTCATCATTTGTTAATACAGTGTTGCTATTTTACAATCATAAAAGCTAGACTATCATAAAACTTATAAATATATATCTGTTATAACCAGCTAAAACGAGAAAAGTGTACCTGTAGATGACAACGAGACTGCAAAAAAAAAACGAGGAAGCAGTACTGGGATTATCAGCTGGAAAGCCTGGACAGCCTCTATATAACCAGAAAGGAATGGCCGACATCTTCTTTGATGAAGCGTACCACAAAGCTCTTTCAAATATAATGGTAAGAGCAGAAGAAACCAAGAACTCTCCCATGACCCTCCTGTTCAAGTTTATGAAGTTTCTATCAACCTCACCTCCTTTAAGCCGACAGTACAATCTTCAACAGAAGTAAAAGTAAAAGCTGGAGATGATGTATATAATTACAATTAGTAGTTTTATTACAGACTCTCAGACAATTGTGCTTTATTACAGTAAGGAGTCAGCCTTGAAATGCCATATTCAGATCCACGGACCTAGTCCGATATTTAACGACTTATATCGTTTTCTGGTTATAGATATTACATCACGCAGTAAACTACTAGATTTAGAATCTTTCTGGGCCAATAGGCTACATACATTCGAACCTGAGGGTTTGAATAAGGTTGACCCCTGTGCCCTCCGCACAGGGTTACCAACATAGACCCATTATGTACCCCTAGGGAATTAATTAACTCTATATAACATATCGCTGTTAAATAATTATTCATATACCACTGATGATGACCTATTAAATGGTCGAAAGGCCTCTGGATATTTATCGTAGCTGTATGGCGTTTTTCCCTGTCTATACTATTTGTGCTTTATTACAGACTCTTTTCTTTTCTTCAACTTTCTGGATGCATTTAAATAAGGTGTTGGATAAAAGATTCAGGTGCCGGTATGTTGTGGTTGGGTGATATTTACTATTTGTCGATATATGAAAACAACTAGATAATAACGTTAAAGTGTTTTTGTAGGTTGGAATCATTATCAAGCTATAATTATATCACCAACCGAGACAGTGGAAAAGCACAAATACTCGAATGTGATTGGCTACGAGGCCAGAAGCATATAAATCGTTAATAAGAAATGATAACGTTTGTATTAATTATCTTAGTATTTATTTATAGACATTATATTTATTTATTTTATTTTTTATCTTTTTTCATCTTTTTTCGTTAATTCGTTACTTTATTAATTTATATATTTTATTTCATTTAGTTTATTTAATTTATCACGCTCGCATTAATGCCTTTGTGTTGCAGTTTGTTTGTTTGATTGCGTTGCGTTGCGCGCGCTATCTTTTCTGTTCAGTTTGTTTTTATGGCGTGCTATTAAACCATTCAGACCCTGAAGATGGACATTGTGTCCGAAAGCTAGGTCATCATCATTAAAACCTCTGGTTGAAGATGGCGTCCAGGAAAACAGCCAACTGGTAAGTTGAAAAGATGTTTATCTTGCTTATCGAGAGTTCTACATACCGTCTGTATAAATCACAAGAGACTGTTTAGTGTGAAACAATATGTTGGACGTCAGTCTACAAAACCTGCTAGAAAGACGAGAGAGCAATTTGAGTCACTTGGGTATGGTCTTTTAGAAGCAAATATGGTCAGTATGTTTGAAAAAAGGAGTGCAGACCTCAGTCGTTTTCTCAAAAAACATTCCAGAGAGAGAGAGGTCTTGAAACCCTGGTTATCTTGATGGAATGTTAGAAAAACACGTTTTTCGACAACTTAGAGCTACATCAAAGACCCCGAAAATGAATCTTGCAAAAACAGGTCCACATGGGCCAAAGCCACAGCTTGCGACCTCTCGTAGATGCAGCTCAGCACGATGTAGGTCAGACAACCAAACTGGAGAAAATGCTCACACGATTTTCGGATGGAAGTTTTCATCCGACTGGAAAAGTCCCCAGCATTACATGGACAAATGCAAAAGAACACCACTACCAGAGGAAATGCACTAAAGAGTATGGGGAGGAAATATTGAATTGCGATTTTCAGGGTGATCCATACACCCCAGAAGAGGCATACAGCCTTACTGATCCTACCTGTTCACACTCGCCATCTAAAAGAGGAAAGAGTAAAGGAGTTGCAAAAGTATCTAGTTCACAAAGCAGGGCACAGAAAAAGGGTCTTTCACTAAATAAATAATGTGGCGATAATTAACGTCTCATTTTTGTATGTATGTATGAATCTTATTTATTGATTATGGTGCTTTGTGCTTTGATTTCCATTGCACAAACTAATGTAAAGCGAAAGAACGTCAACCTTGGATAGACAACATTAAGGCTTTATTCCCTATACTATGAAGGCAATCAAAAAACTCATGGCATCTACAAATTAGGTAGTTCCCTCAGATCTATTCACAAGGCATCTATTCCAGTGCGTCCTAGCTATATGGTACATGTAGATGCTGTAAATATTTTGAACAACTATTATTGATTGTTTTTTAAATGTTATATGGCATTATAGCCATAGGTTTCTTTATCCCCAGATGTTTCTTTATCCCCAGAACTCGAGTGGTAACCCATTTTCTGCATCTGACTTGAACAAACATTTAAAAAAGCTTTTCTTCAAATGAAGTGGATCTCATATTTCCATCAATTTTTTATATATATTGTTATGTTAGCAGAATCCAAGAATAAACAGAAAGTGGATAAAGTACAAACAGACCATGCAAGAACACAGTAATCCTTAGAGGAACTTCAAATCTCTAAAAGGACGCCACATTTATATCTACAGTCAAAGAAAATAATTCATTTACAAGCTATTTGAGGAACACAACTTTGATAAAGATAGTCTTACCAAGAAATACAATGAACATATGCTGTAAGCCACGAAAACTTTACAAAGTATTGAATTCGAACAAAAATAGTATTTATGTATAAAATGCAATCCTTGTAAATAGCTATATATATATAATACCATTTGAAATATATATATTCTTGTGCTCCGAGCAACAAATTGGTCCAAAAATCAAAAACCAACAGCAAAGAAGCGTACTGATACTTTCACAAAGAAAAACTATCTCGAGTTTTTTTTATAGTGCACATGCCCGAGCTGAAAACCCATCCTAGGTGATTTTGATACAACAATATGAGGTCTGTTTTTGTAATAACAGTTAGTTCTCAATATACAATTTTAGATAGACGTTTTCATGACTATGTTAATTATTTTGTAAACAAGCTTTCAAATTAGAAATATTTTCATTTTCCCCTACAATTAATTGTTCCAGTGCAAGGTATGAAAGAAACAACGTGCTTCTGCATGAAAAAAATAACTTCCCTGATAGTCGTTTAGAATCAGCGTCGGACTGGACACTACATAAGACAACAGGTGTTTGTGGGGGGGGTAGAGGGGTTGTGTTTGGGCTTCCTGTGTTGAGAATTCAAGATGGCGAACCTGGTTCGAAAGACGAACGTTTTGAGCAATTTAATGTCAACTTGTTTGAGTTGTTTCCGAGAAGTTCTTTTCAGTGTCTTCAATAAATCAATCTTCAAACTGGTAAGGCTTATTTTCTGTGAAAACCTGATCCGTACTTTATTTAGGTTTAGTTTGAGACTTGAAACTTTACAGCTTTAGCTACTTTATGATAAACTTTTCACTGATAAACAATAGTAGGATAGAGAAATTATGATTTATAATTCATTGATAAAGGAATCAATAAGTTTATGTGATAATTCTTTGTGACTCGAAATTGACTCGTGGTTGACTCGTGACTCGTGTTTGACTCGGGCTCGAACTTGACTCGTTCTGTGATAGAACTCGTAACAGAAGTAGTAGTAGTAGTAGTCGTTGTTGTTGTGCTTTTGTGACCTTTCACTGATTTCTTAAATATCATAGCTCATGATCCACTCAAAAAAGTAAATATCTCCTTGAGAGAGGTGTTGGCTGATGACAACATTAACCTGCAGCTGTTGACCAGGAAGTCGCTCACCTTGTTGATTTGCAAGAAAGGGAACCAGACTCTTTTTTCCAGGTTGTGAACTCTGGAGTCACGCTTTCCCAGTGCCCTCTCTACTTATAGAGGTAAATCATAGATTAATTGGTTCATTGATGACCAGGAATATAATTTGAAATGTGTATATTATTTTTCGGCAGGACATCAATGCTAGAGACGTTGTTGCTACCTTTAGAGGATTCCAAACAATGGGAGTCCACCTAACAAGAAGAAGCGAGCTTTTGCCTGTGGTCAGCCACATGAGAATATCGAAGAAAAGGAAAGCAAATAAATAATCACTTAGGCTGGGTTCATTATGTATACTAGGGGGTTGTGCAAGATTTCTTTAAGTTTGCCTTTTTTGCGACAGTGCTTTGGAAGTATGAGAAAGAATGACGAACCACACCGTTTGTATGTCTTGTTCAAACCATCCAAGGATTTGCTGCTGGCCAGGGTCTCTGTCATCACGTTCTGGGACTGTTGTACACTCTTGCTCATAATCAGACGCTAAGATTAAAAAGTGTACCACCAGTGGTCTCAAAGGCTTCTAATAAAGCCACAGGTAAGATGAAACCTATAATTATTTATAGGCTTTAATTTTACTTCACTAAGGTCTAAAATATGCTAAATAGTATCTCGATAATAGTATTTCGATTACATGTAACGTTAAGCTTACCGAATGAAGACAAATCCGCCATGTTGTTACTAAAAATAGCACAAAATGGCAGAAATGTCAAATTTCAAAAATCCATATCTTTGGATTGAATAACGATAACCAAGATATCATTTCAGTTCTTTTCTTCTAATCGGTGTAATTAGTTATTGTATTTGTAACTATGTGAGTCCCCCAGAAGAGTAGACTTTCTACTCTTGGGGCAAACGTAGAGTTAATATGTTTAAAAATAAAAATAAAACACTTGTAAAATCTCTACTAGAGATCAACTCTTTTCACATCAATCACGTAATTGAACATTCTCATCCATATCATTTATTTACTATTAAAGATGTATTTGAGTCAGTAGAGACCTGGAGAGAGCACTATGCTATTTGCACAGTATTGAACAATGTTTTTGGTGATATAAACATTGACGCATTGCCAAGCTTGGAAACACCTACAAGTGTGTCATTTTTTTATCTAATTGGACCCACATCAGAGATGATTATGCTAGACAGCCAAGAGTTACATGATCTAGATTATTTTATGGACAGGACATATGGACATATCCTGGATGCTTGCTCAAGTTCACAGGTGTGCAGAAATGAGAAAGTTGACAGCTCCAACAAAGTTATTTTGGGAATGAAGGCACAAATAACTATGCCAAGTTACAAATGAGCGTTGTTTGAAATGTATGTGTTAACATTTGACTTATTTCCATTAATATTCTCCATTAATGACTGGCTAGTGTACAAGGTCTCCAAGAATTTTCAGGGGTTGCTGGAACTTTCATCCAAAAGTTGTAATGAATTATTGTCTATGTTATCTAATGTTGTATACATTATGCCAGTTTATTTCTTTATATCCTGACGTGCAATGTACATGTATCTCTTGTAATTTAAAAACTCTTTGTTGAATGCCATGCTTTGTGCATCATTCCACTGAAATTTCTTACTAAAGATGAGTGCTTTTTTACATATCGCTGCTGCCATATAGGTATCAAAACAAAAGAAAGGCATGTAAAGCATGTCAGTCGATAGTGAGTCTTAAAGTGCTACTTAGACGAAAATCGATCTAAGTTTAATTTAGCTGAAACTTCATTTAATAGTTCTTCAATGGTCTAATAATAACTAGTTAAAATCTTTTTTCGATATACCAGAGGGAAGTACTATATTTTCATGAATCTTTAGAGGTGTCAGTGACGTCATCTACTCAACCCAACATTCAGCTCCATACATTTCTTTGTATTTTGTGAGTGAAAATATATCAATATTTTGTTCAGATAACAGCTCTGCATTGAAGACAACTGGTCAGACAATCAATCCTAAGCACAAATAATGTAAGAAAACTCCTTCACCCAAACTTTTAGCTTCATAGAAATAAAATAATTCAAGAAACTAAACACAAAGACATGTATGGAGCGAAGCTGTGTTGATTGTTAGGGTTGAGTAGGTGACCTCACTGACACTTCTAAAGATTCATAAAAATGTAATACTTCCCATAGGAATTTTGAGAAAACACATTAACCAGTAATTGTATGGCTCTTTGAGATTATTTCAGTGAAGTTTCAGCTAAATTAAACTTCGATCGATTTTCGTCTAAGTAGCACTTTAACAAAACATCAGCTAATGGCGACCTATTAAGAATATCCAAGATACAAAATAATTTTAAGTGTTTATAAAATGAGGAGAGCTTTGTCTTCTTTAAAAAAGTATTTAATGCGTTATATATAAATAATGCATTATACTTAAGGTGGCTTGCAGGTTTATTCTTTGGACTATGGGTCTCATCTTAAATCCATGTTTTGAGCAGCAATACGTTAACCGATTTCGGATATTTTTCATCCTGATAATCAGGTCTTCGTAAATTTCATAAAAAGCACACTTTTATTGTAATAAAGACAATATTTTTTACAATCGATATTGAAACACTCCACTGTGAAAGAAAATGCTTATATTTTCCAAACTCCAAGATGGATGTTTTTCAAATTACCTCAAACAAGAATTGAGGTAATTGAAAAAGAGAAAGAGAATGATCGACTTCTGGAAGAGCACATTATAAAGCATACTCAGAGCAGGCAGCACCAGCAGTTCATGTGCTGAAGCCTTCAGGTGACATCCAGGTGGAGTGAGTAATTAGGAACCAAAGGATTATGGGTAAATTCGTGGAATTGCTCATTTACATTAATAATGTGAATATCTTACAATAGGTATATAGTTACAGAACAGAGAGTCTAGAATGGCCATCAAAACCTTGTTGCCGTATTTGAAATGCGTTACTGAGATAATCGGTCTAGATTCTTTTCAGGGACAGACGTGTGTTGTCGATGCTTATTGCTGGATGCATAAGGCGCTTGCCCTTAGTTATATGAAGATGACTCAAGGTATCATTTATTCGTGATTTCAGACTAAACTACTTCGTTTCGATATTTAAACATAGTTTTCTAGAGATATGTATGTCGTGGATAAACCTTCTTGGAAGGTTCAATGTGAGGCCTTTAGTGTTATGCGATGGCTAACCAATAAGCCAAGTCAGAATTTAAGGATGACCGTGATTCCTCGAACCGAATCGGGATAAAATCCAACCGGAAGTTGAGTTTTGCCATACATTCACTGTAAATCTGCTAGAATCTTAGGTGAAAATATCAGTCGTTTGCGTGCCTTAGTTAGACTCTAAGAAATATTTACTCGAATAAAGGTGAGTGTTTAAGACATAATGCGCCTTTGTGAGCCATTATTTGAGTGTCAGGACAAAAAGAACACGATTTTTAAATGGTCTTGTTTTGACTGAGTAATGACTAGAGATTCGCCCGCCATGACACACAGGGACAATGAAACTTATTGGCTCTTCTCGAAACGCTGTAATATTGCCGAATCAACTCCCCCATATACGAAGGCCTGTCTACCTTCTGCAGCATCATGAATATGCCATGCATGTCGAAGTCAGCTTATTACAAGCAGGTTGAGATCGTCTTAGAATGCCAAGAGACAGAAGCCGAGTTCGAGATGACACATGCTGGTTTGAAGCTACATCAAGTTGTTTTAGATGAGATTGGTGATGAAGATGACGTGTGTGATTCTGACGTCCTCGATGTGAGCTTTGATGGGACATGGGCAAAGAGAGGCTTTTCTTCATTGATTGGTGTTGTCTTTGTGATTTCTGTGGATACTGGCGAAGTCCTTTCAAAGACATGCCAAAAATGTGCTTTGAAAAAATATAATGTGAGCGAGCAAGCATTTGAATTGTAGAGAGAACAGCATGTTAATGATGCAGAATGTGACATTAACTTCATAGGTAGCTCACAAGCCATGGAAGCTGAAGGCGCTGTCGTAATGTGGAAAAGGTCGATTGCAAAGCACAACATCAGGTACTAATGGATGGTGTCCGATGGTGACAGCAAGGCCTTCAACTCAGTTGAACATTTGTATGGTGAGAACTGTAAGGTTGAAAAGTTAGACTGTGTTGGACATGTACAAAAACGAATGGGCAAACATTTAATGAACCTCAAGTCTAGAACCAAAGGAAAATTGGAAGATGGGAAAACAATTGGTGGAAAAGGGAGACTGAGTGAAAGCAATATTAAAATGTTTCAGCGATATTATAGACTAGCAATATGACTAGTCGTTTCTGGTAGAAAGTGAAGTGCTGCGAGTTGTGCACTGCCGTACATGGTAACACATAAAAGTGAAATGTAGCTTTCAATGCATACATGTGGCTGTCCCTTGTCAGCAAGGCATATTTGTGGTAAAATAAAATAATAAAATGCAGTATAATAATAATAATAACTTTATTACTGTGTCATGTGTTCTAACTTACAAGAAACTAATTCGAGACACCTATCTATACCCACTAAAATCCCTAACCCCTCCCATAGCTCTACTGATTCTCATTTCCACCCTTGTCCCCATTGTTCCCATCCCACATCTCCATTGATTCTCATTCCTGTCCCGGTCACATTGTCCCCTTCCATGTCTCTATTAATTCTCATTCCCACCTGAGTTTCTATATACACCATTAAAATGGTGTATATGGTGTTGCTTAATACAAATGCTAACACTATAATAATCTGGTCATAGACAGACAGCTATAGACATGTACAAGCACTATAAAAGCATGCAATACTTTGCACTATTTACTCATATGTTGCACGCTTTTAATAGTTTGTACTCTACTGATATGCAGTAATTAATACAAATATGGATTCAATGAAATAGAGAATTGTGTTTGGTGTATATTATATACAATGTTACTGGCCAGATATCAGGAAAGATGTCGAAGCCTCATAGCACACTTGTAGAAGATAAAAGTACACCAGGATGGATCGTATAATTTGATTCAGTAGTTGCTTCCATGCCAATGGCAATGGCATGGGCCGGATTGGTTTGACGAAGACCAACAAACTCGATCAGGTAGATAGGTCAGCGACAGCGTCTCTGTATCTGGGATACTGTGTCTTTCAAAAGCATCTGGAAAGAAGGCTGTAGAAGTACTCCATTGTGGAACTGGATGCGACTGACACACAACAGTCAACATTGTCTTCCCCTTGAAATGTCACTAAATTGTTCATGACCCTGACGAATGCTTCCAACAATGAATAAAGTTGCATTTGACATCATGGATTTGTAGAAAACGAACACTTTCCTGGCTTGAATCAGCGAAAAATAAACGATACTCCGATCCAACGAGTCGTGTTGTGAGTGTGCGCTGATCAAAAGTACCGTGGCTCACAAATCATCCAAACTCCGTGAAATGCAGTCGAGATTCTAGTTGCATCCACATAAGTGCCCAGATCCCACACGACCACACATGACACAGGAACGCCGTCAAGATTAGTTTCGCTGCTCGCTACGCTCGCAGCAACAAAATATCATAACAAATGCCAACCCTACTGATGCAGAGATTGATGTATCTGTTTATGCTATGAAAAAGAACATTATAGCAGTACTCAACCATAATGTTTAAGCTGAAGATCCTGCTAATCCACACAGGTTTTGTCCTCCAGGTCAAATGTCATGGTGTAAATGGCAGCAGGATTTGGCAACTGGTACGACAACATATAAGGGAGATAACTGTTTGCCAAAAATTTCCTTGAAGTCCTACGCCCAGTGTTTATGGGACTAAGTGACAGTACATTACTAAAAAGTACATTACTACTTTTACGCAGATGCAAATTTTGAAAGAACGTTTATTTGAATGACAAAGACTGCATTGTCTTGGCTAAGAAACACGAGTATATTGTTTCAAATAACACTTCTTTAATAACATGACTCGTATATGATTACAATAACATTCTGCAAAAGTCTCAGAAATACGAATGGTAGCTAGCTATTTTTTATTCTTTTTCTCCCGCTATTTTTTGCTACTGATGTGGTATTTGTAAATTGATACTCCTAAACATAATCCATTGGGAAATCAAACAAAAACTAACATTTTGTCCTATCAAAGTGAAAGAAAAAGTCGTATGTGTCTCTCAGCCATAAATGCACATAATTCAAAAATGACTGGCTGAAACCACCGTGGATGCCGCCATATATTTCTGGATGCTCTGTAGTCTTTTATATGTTTAATGGTACATGTTCTACTTTGATTCTGTACTTGTTGTGGTATCTATTTTGCTTCATAGCTAGCCGACGAAGTCTAACAGGCATACGTCTCAGTTGCATTTGTCGCCACATTGTGCGAAGAGGAGCACGAGCAGCATATCCTTTATCGGCCAGCAGCTCACAGTTAGCTGGGAAATCTTAGGTTAACCCAGGCCCTATCGGCTGCATTCTCAAATAGTCCCCAGCGTCATTCACATGGCCTGGGAATCCAGCTTGGATAAATCGTATGTGACCTAAGCAGTCACAGACTACTTTGATACTCATTACATGTCTGTGTCGATGTCCACTGTAAAAGTTCCCTTGCCTCTCTGAAGGCGGATTTAGTGGGGTATATGTCCCATCAATTGCTCCTACGGCATTTGGAAAGTATCTCCAAGAGTTTTGATGATGTCTCCATTGCCTACGGTTCGGCCATGATATAAGAGAACGGAAATGATGCCATAGGATTGGAACAATCTGATGAATAGTTCCAGAGACTGTGGACATACTGATATAAAAAATACAAGCTAAAATATCTATACTAGGGTATTTACGAAGCCATATAAGTACTAACAACACCCTATTAGTTACATCAAGTGTATAAGGTCTGCCTTCTCTGACTCTTGGTTCGCCATCTCTCCTTGATATAAGAATGTCATGCCACACATTATCAACCAATTCATTAAATGTCTTGTGTCTCGTCGGACAGAAGCCAGAAAATATATTTGTGTCTTGAAAACGTTCCAAATACATCTCTTCCAAGGAAATCATGTGAATTGCGACTCAGAGGGAGAAGAGATTGTGGAAATGTTAGATTAAGATCTTGGAATATTGTCGGAGGTGGTATGCTCACCAAAAACTGCAGGATAGCAAAACAACACAGAATAATTTCGTTATCGTAGTGGGGTAGTGGAAACGGTAAAGTAGTTATAATGGTGCACAGAATGTAACAACATTGTATGAAAGGTATGGAAGTAATGGTCTCCATGTATGTGAATCCGTCGTTGTAACCAAATTGTTTCGGTAAAATAATAATAATAATGAACAATGCGCACTGCAACTGATCACACAGTGCAGTTATTCATTGATGTTTATACAAAGAAAAGAAAGTCACAGTGTTGTGCACGCAGGTTATGTATATAACCTATCGCTTTTCTGAAATATTGCGATAAAATGCCTATTTCTAGCTTTTGCACTCAAAAGCCCCAGTTTTACAAAAGGATTGCACTCTTAAAACGCCCCAGTTTTACAAAAGGATTGCACTCTTACAAACGAACCAGTTTTACAAAAGGATTGTACTCTTATAAAACGCCCCAGTTTTACAAAAGGATTGCACTCTTAAAACGCCCCAGTTTTACAAAAGGATTGCACTCTTATAAAACGCCCCAGTTTTACAAAAGGATTGCATAACTCTTTTCATGGAAAGGCTTCTTTTCTTCTAATCTGTGTTTGCTGATTAGTGTATAGTTTGATGGCATTGTAATGCAAAATCTATATAGTTCTTATAGATACACAGCTTCGAATTCTAAACCTCAAATCCTAAACTCAGCTCAAACTGGCTAAGCCTTTGGCGGAAAGACAACTAGGCTGAGAAAAAAAAATCCAAGTACGTGCTGCCAATGTCAGGAATTTGGAGGCCATATGAAGATGAGCCAACCACATCTCAATCCGGTTCAAAGAAAGCAGAAAGACATAAGTTCGGAATGTCATTTTTGCTCAATTCCAGATAAATTATTGAAAAATAAATACATATCATTGTTACATTTTAGTGAAGAGAAAACCAGGCGTAGAAGAGACTTCAGTGATATCCGAAGCCTGTATGTTGCATCGTACGCCAAAAAGTTAATTTCCAATTCTCATTATGTGCCATCAGAGGTTAAAGCTTACTATCAGAAGTCTAAGTCAAAAGTCATCATATCTAGGTGCAAAAGATGTGTAGCAAATATCCACGTCGTCAATGGTGAAGAGTCCAAATCAGATCCTCACAAACACCAGAATAGAGGAGATAGCGACAACGACTTGGAAACGAACAAGAAAGAGAGGGCTAGCAAGAAAAAACAAAAAGAACCCCAAAAGTTTGCATCACAGTAAAAAAAACACAGCATTTTTGATGATAGTTCAAGTGACGAGTGGAGTGATATGAAGAAGGACAAGTCCGAGCTGCAGAGAGAAGCTCTCGAAAAGCATTCCTTAATGTGTAATGCGGCCTTGAGTACAAGGGCTTTTCGATAAAATCCAAAACAAAATTTGAGAGCTTGGACAATGTTGTATGTCTCACTCTATACAGATTTCCCAATGGATTAATATGTTTAGGAGTATCGATTGACAAACAAACATTAATAGCGAAAAATGTGCTCATTTGTCAAAAATTGCAGGATAAAAAGAAAAAACTAGCTACAATCGTGGACAAAATTAATTGGGACACTAGTTATTGCGCAATGTGTTTTAATATGAGCACCTTATCCCCCTCCCCACCCCCCCCCCCCCCCTGCTCCAATGTTGTTTCCAACTTTCATTAACGATGGGGGTCGACGTAGACAATCATCAACATTGTTATGGGGGAGGGGGGGTCAAGTTATATGGATATTTTCATGTTGAGATCGATATTAAGCCAGGTGTCCCCGGCGTGAAGCGTGAAGAGGTAGGATGCTCGTTTGAGCGCTCCGTATATACTCTTGCTCATTTCCCCAGTAATTGTAAATCATAGCCAGCTTTATTTCAGTTATTTCATGAGTACTAACACGGGAGTTCGGAGAACCAGGAAAGAACTGTCATCGAATTCGTCAGTCTCTAGCGTAGACTGTTCTCCACAAGCAAAGCTGCAAAGAATGGACGCCGACAAATCGAACCTAACCTTGGAATCCATCTATAAAGTTGTGACGGAGATTCAAAGTAATACAAACAGGTTACTGACAGAGAACAAGTCTTTAAGAATAGAATTTGACGAGGTGAGGACCGCTATGACTTTCCAGTCGAAATTAGTAGAGGACTTGGTAAAGGAGAACAAGTCCACAAAGAAGGATTTCACAGACCTCACAAACTCCTTGAGTGACTGCAACGCCGAACTAAGGAACGCTAACACCAAGATAGAATGGTTAGAAACTAAAATTGACGACCTGGAGGCACAATCCAGGAAATACAACATCGAAATTCACGGCATTCCACAGACCGAAGACGAAGACCTGGAAGAAACTACAATCAAGGTTGCCGAAAGCGTAGGAGTAGTACTTGACGAGGACGATATAGATATAGTAGTCCACCGTCTGTATTCCAAAGCACAGATTAAACCCATTCTAGTGAAATTTAAAAGCCACAAGACTAAGAATGAACTATACCAAGCAAGAAGGAAACTACGGGATGTGAAGGCTAGCGAAACATTTAATGGGGCAGTGGCAGTATACATTAATGAAAACCTAACAGCCTTTCGACGACGACTTTATGGAGAGGTGAGAAAGAGAGCCTACCAAAACAAGTGGTACAGGACATGGACACTCGATGGAAAGATATTCGTATGTAAAGAAAAAGGTGAAAGGTCAATACGTATCAACCACCACGGTGATTTGGAGAGCATCTATTGATAGTCAGGTTTGAACTCATATTATAATACTAGTAAGTCTTGGTGTTATAAAAACTACAAAACTACAATATTTACTGATAATATATTAATTACGCTTAATGTTGTTAGTGAAAGAAATAACTGATCATATTTAGGAACAAATATTAACATTAGGATAAATTGCACACTTATTTTGCTGGAGCGAAATTGTCAAGGAATTTGCATATCTAAAGTCTATGGGGAAATGAAAGAGTATTTCATTAAGTACATATACCGGAGGAGAATGCATCCAACATGTTTTTCATTGTTTGTTGATAAGTATTGTGTGTTGCGAGTGTTTTCGTTTGTCATATATGCTTACTTGGCACCTTATACGGGTATTGTTCCAGTGGGACTGATAACGGCCAAATTGAACAAACGCATTCCTTAACACATTCCACAAAAGCATTATGACTTTGAAGTAATTTCACTTAATGTCAGGGGAATGAGGGATAAAAATAAGCGCCATAAAATGTTAAACTGGTTTGTTAAGCACGGAGCTACTGGTGGGGTAACCTTTGTTCAAGAAACTCATACTACCGCCGACAGCCAGCAAAAATGGGAGGAGTGTTTCAAAGGCGAAATTATCATGTCGCACGGGGCTAACAATAGTAAAGGGGTTGCTATTCTTATGGGTAATAAGCTCGATCAAACTATAACCGCGAGTGTTATTGATCAGAAAGGCAGATACATTATTTTACTAGTGGAAATACAGGGCTCTAACTTCTTACTGATTAATAGCTATCAGCCAAACGACGAAAAAAGTCAAGTGGAAGTTCTGAAAGAAATAATCGAGAAATTGGTTACAATAGATTATCCCGTTGACACTTCAATAATATGGGGAGGCGATTTCAATCTCGTGTTTGACCTTGACTTAGAAACGTCGGGTGGAAATCCATCGTTAAAACACAAAAGTATAGAAACTATGCAAACAATTTTAATGGATAGTGACTTATGCGACATATGGCGAGTGCGTAATCCCGATGTAAAGCGCTTCACATGGAGCGGATGTGCACAAGGGAAGAAGAGTAATAGCAGGGACAGATTGTTTAGGAGACTTGATTATTTCTTTGTTTCAGATAGCCTTCAACCGTTCATTGACAAAACTAGCATCATTCCTGCCCCCTCAACTGACCATCATGCCATCACGTTAAAATTCTGCTCGTTTAATGAAGGAAAGAAAGGTCCATCGTTCTGGAAGTTCAATAACTCTCTGTTGAGAGATGAGGTTTATGTTAAAGAGGTCAGCACGATAATAGAAAATAAACAAAAGAGTTTTCGAAAAGAGGGCATAGCCAGCCCTCAAAACAAATGGGAGTTAATTAAGTACGAAATTAGGAAATTCTCAATATCATATTCGAAGACTAGGGCTAGAAAGTTTCGTGCACATTACAAAGATATAGAAAACAAAATTCAAAACGTCGAAAGTTTCAGAGGATGGGAAAAGGATGCTGATTTGTTAACAAAACATGGACAATATAAATTAGAATTGGAAAATTATAGTAACTATGTAACTGAAGGAATCATACTGAGATCCAGGTGTAAGTGGTACGAGGAGGGAGAAAAAAATACAAAATACTTCCTAACATTAGAAAAGAGAAACAAAGCTAAGACGCATATACGTAAATTAGTGGACGGAGATCAAACAATAATAGACCCAAGAGATATACAACAAAAGATAACATACTTTTATAGCAGCTTATACTCATCAAAGAGTATGAAATCGGAAGAGGAGTGCTTAACCTTTTTATCAACTTTAAATACTCCGAAGATATCGGTTGAGGAAAGAATGAAATGCGAAGGTTGTCTTTCATTAAAAGAATGCTATGACGCCCTACAGAAACTGGGATCATCCAAATGCCCAGGCAATGACGGTTTAACGAAAGAACTTTACATGACCCTTTGGCCCCTGTTAGGTCCACTTTTAGTAGATTGTTTGAATGAATGTTTTGAGAAGGGCTGCTTAACTACATCTCAAAGACAGGCAGTTATTACAATGATTGCAAAACCGGGTAAAGACAATCGCTATTTGAAAAACTGGCGTCCAATAAGCTTGATAAATGTAGACGTTAAAATTTGTACCACAGCCCTCTCCGCTAGAATTATTAGTATATTACCTAGTGTCATTCATCCGAATCAAGTTGCCTACATTAAAGATAGAAATATTGAGGAGCCGATAAAGTTTATTGAGGACCTGTTAGACCATACGTTAGCTGAAAATGAATCATTGCTCCTTTTTGCGGCAGATTTCGAAAAAGCATTGGACAGTATAGAACATAACTTTATTTTTGCGACATTAAACAACTTTGGGTTCGGAGAGCAGTTTATCAACTGGATTCGTATAATGTTCAACAAGACACAGAGCTGTGTATTAAACAACGGAACGGCTACAAACTTTTTCGATATAACAAGGGGCACGAAACAAGGAGACCCTATCTCTCCATATTTATTTATCTTAGCCATAGAGATAATGGCGATAATGATTCGCGAAAATAGGGACATAAAGGGATTTAATTTAGACAAAGATACTATGTTGAAGATCCTACTTTTTGCTGACGATACAACCTTCTTTTTGCAAAATCCGGAATCTCTAAAAAAAGTATTGGAAGATTTTAGCAAATTTCAGCTCTATTCATCGTTAAAGATTAATGTGGATAAATCCGAGGTTGGCTGGATTGGCCCAAGAACAGGGCTCACAATTACTAAACCAGGTGAAAAAGAACTCAAATGGATTGACTTTCACGTTTCGGGTGTCAAAATTTTAGGGGTACATTTTTCTCATAATAAATTATATCGAGAGAAAAATAATTTTGAACGCATATTTGAAAACTTTAGGACAACACTCTCGATTTGGAATTCTAGAAATCTCACCCCTTACGGGAAGATACAAATTTTACGGGCGCTAGGTCTCTCTAAACTATATTATATCTGTACTAAAACAGGAGTGAAGGAGAGTTTTATAAAAGAAGTAAAGTCTGAGGTGGCAAAGTTTGTATGGAATGGGAAAAAACCAAAAATCAAATATAATACACTTATTGGGAATTATGAAGTGGGAGGGTTAAAGCTTCCTGATTTTGAGAGTATGATTAAAGCGAGTCACTTTAAATGGGCAACTAAACTACTTGATAACACTTATAGTTATTGGAAAGTGCTACCGTTACGGAAACTGAGAAGTATCGGGGGGCCTGAATGCATCAGAGAGAATTTTGACTGCACAAAAAATACCTAAGGACTTGTCTTTATTTTACACTAACGTACTGAATGCATGGGCTACGTTTTGTGGCACAAAAATCGACGACAATCGGACCGACATTTTAAAACAGTCCCTGTGGAACAACATTTACATTAAAATTGATATTGATAAAGGGTACATGCAACGACTAGTTAAAAAGGGAATTCTGTTAGTAAGTGATTTATGGGACCCCACCACTGGCTTCAACTGGGAATGGGCGAAAATGAAAGGATTACTGGAGGTAGATTATATGAGTTGGAGGGGTTTAATTAGTGCTATTCCAGCGGAGTGGAAGAGAGAATTAAAGAAAAATATGCACATGCCTTCACAAGTACATGCTCCACAGAGACAAATTGAAATAAGTGGCAAGAAGATTAATATAAACAAAATCAAAACAAAACAGATTTATGACCTATTTATTGACAGAAAGTTCACTGCTCCAACTTCTCAGCGTAGGTGGCAACAAATCTTTTCAGATATTTCTATTGACTGGGAATCAGCTTATTGTCTGATATATAAAACTACTATTGATACGAAACTTAGATGGTTTCAGTATAAAATACTTATGAATTGTCTATATTTAAATAAGGATCTAGTTAGATTTAAACTCCAAACTTCCCCTCTGTGTTCTTTCTGTCAATCTAATAACGAAACTATTGAACATATCTTTGTGTACTGTAAAGACTCAGCAACATTATATCTTGATATAACTAATTGGTTAAAACCGTATAATACCAAACTACCAGAGTTAACTTCAGTATTAATGGTCACCGGCCTTCATGATAACAATAACGTTATATTAATCAATTTTATACTTCTTTTATATAAGTATTTTATATACAGATGTAGGAATAGTTCTTTGTTAAGTTTAAAAGGTTTCCAAACCTTATTGAAACACTACGAAAAGTTAGAATATACTATTGCCTATAAGAATAACAAATTATCATTTCACCTGACAAAATTTGAAAAGTTGAGAAATGCACTTGATGCTAAAATATAGACTTTTATACATATTGCTCAGTCTTTACAGTCCCAATACCTAGTTAACTATATTGTATATTGTATATTGTATATCGTATTGTATATCGTATTGTATATCGTATTGTATTTCGTATTGCATATTGTATTGTATTATTTATATATGCTGTTATTTATATTTGTATTTATATTTATAATTAAACTCACTTGATAATGAAAAAAAAAAAAAAAAAAAACAAAAAAAAAAAAAAAAAAACAACAACAAAAAAAAAAAAATGGGGAAGGGGGGGGTTAAGTTATATGGATATTTTCATGTTGAGATCGATATTAAGCCAGGTGTCCCAATCATTTTGGCCAGGATTGTCTGTAAAGCGCACCACATCTAAAATGAGTGTTTGTGCACTCATAACCCTGAAGAATCGTCTCGACTACGACATATTCATTTCCGTATCCAATTTATCTCTTCTGTGGTATATAGATTTTTTACTTCCGGTTTACAATGCGAGATGTCATTCACACGGTAAACGCAACACTAAACGGTAAACACACCGCTAAAATGTAAGCTCACAACGCTATATTCTTAGAGTACTTTGTGCATTACTGCGTAATCTAGGCCAATGCAATATATCTTTCTTCCTAACCGATAAACAGATACCAATGCTAACAAATGAATAAAATACAACGGTAAACATGTCGATAGTCAGTTTATAAAGGAAATAGATCATTAACTCTTAATTATTCCAAAATGGGGTTTTGCAGTGTTGACCGTTGGGATTTCTCAGTTATGCTTCTATCGTGAATCTGTCCTCTCTTAGGCTGAGTACTTAGTGTTGACAATTAATCTGGGAAGAACAATACGTTGTATGGTAGCTTATTTCATCTCGTAACGAGGGAATAATCATCTGTTTACCGTTGGCTTCGTAACTCGATTGATTTTGTGACGTCATTTGTGTGACTGTACTCGAATAACATACAACCCTCGACCAGCGCGCGTAATATAACAATTATGATATAAATATCACATATATTACATGCCAGTATTGCAATGATTGTTAGATTTCTCTGGGGGCATAACACTCTCGCAATGGAATACAATGGACTTAGTAGAACCATGAATATAGTAAATTGATGCCGGTGACAGAATGCCTGATGCGCAGAGCTAATGACGGGTCAAAGGACACATTGGCTATCATTCGGCTTAACATGCTTTAGAAATGGCCGAGAGTGTACACTTGTCACAAGTCAACCACACTTTTTATTCTGATAGCTAGTGACGAAGTCGCGAAAAAGAACGAGCGACGAAGTCGCGAGAATGAGCCAAGCGACGAAGTCGCGAGAATGAGCCGAGCGCCGAAGTCTCGAGAAAGAGCAAGCGACGGAAGTCTACTGACGATGATTTTTTTTTTCTGAATGTATCCCCAAAATTTTTACGTGATTGGATTCGCCGCAATCATAGAGTTGAAAAGAAATGCATTTCTGGACTATTCTGGCGCTGCGCAAGTGCCAAAAACTTCATTTTTTATAAAATGTAATTTTCAGACAATCCTGGACAAAATTAATTGCCCTATACCATTATGACGTAACGGCTTATTTATGAGGGGGACAGAATCGTGAAGAACAATAGAAATTTGAACTAAATCTGCTCTGCTGAGGTTCGCTTGATTTCAAATTGGCTAGTTTCCAGATATTATGTTCATCGATACTTTTCCCCACAATATTTACTGTGTTTGGTGACTTTTATCGCTTTCAGATCGTCTGTAAAATACATTTATTTGGGAAATCCTTTGTGTTGTTGCTGTTTTGTCCCCCTCTAGCGACCATGATCCTTAGCGTTTAAACAATAGATTGTTTTGATGTGACGTCATAGTGGTATAGGGTAATTGGGACACTAGTTATTGTGCAATGTGTTTTAATATGAGCACCTTATCCCCCTCCCCACCCCCCCCCCCCCCCCCCCCCTGCTCCAATGTTGTTTCCAACTTTCATTAACGATGGGGGTCGACGTAGACAATCATCAACATTGTTATGGGGGAGGGGGGGTCAAGTTATATGGATATTTTCATGTTGAGATCGATATTAAGCCAGGTGTCCCAATCATTTTGGCCAGGATTGTAGCTACCGTTGGTATTTCTGATACTTTTGCAGAATGTTATTGTAATCATATACGAGTCATGTTATTAAAGAAGTGTTATATTTGAAACAATATACTCGTATTTCTTAGCCAAGACAATGCTGTCTTTGTCATTCAAATGAACGTTCTTTCAAAATTTGCATCTGCGTAAAAGTAGCGTAAAAGTCTCCGTCTTATGAGAAATCTCTAGTACGTTCGTACGGCCCTTTCTAGTACGCTTTATACGTTCGTACGGTCATATACCTCCCTTGGTACGCTTAGTGCGTTCGTACGGCCCTTTCTAGTATGCTTTATACGTTCGTACGGTCATATACCTCCCTTGGTACGCTTAGTGCGTTCGTACGGCCCTTTCTAGTATGCTTTATACGTTCGCACGGTCATATACCTCCCCTTGGTATGCTTAGTAAGTTCGTACGGCCCTTTCTAGTACACTTTATTTATACGTTCGTACGGGGTTCGTACGGTCATATACATATCCCTTGGTACGCTTGGTACGTCCGTACGGCCCTTTCTAGTGTGCTTTATACGTTCGCATGGTCATATACCTCCCTTGGTACGCTTAGTACGTTCGTACGGCCCTTTCTAGTACGCTTTATACGTTCGCACGGTCATATACCTCCCTTGGTACGCTTAGTACGTTCGTACGGCCCTTTCTAGTACGTTTTATATGTTCGCACGGTCATATACCTCCCTTGGTCCGCTTAGTACGTTCGTACGGCCCTTTCTAGTACGCTTTATATGTTCGCACGGTCATATACCTCCCTTGGTTCGCTTAGTACGTTGGTACAGCCCTTTCTAGTACGCTTTATATGTTCGCATGGTCATATACCTCCCTTGGTCCGCTTAGTACGTTCGTACGGCCCTTTCTAGTACACTTTATTTATACGTTCGTATGGGGGTTCGTACGGCCATATACCTATCCCTTGGAACGTGTTACGATAAGTACTTCCGGTGATGCCATATTTGGCGCACGCCTTATTTGGAATAAACAGCTTGTTTAGTAATGGCGTCTCATTGTAAAGCAACGCAGGAAACATGGTGTTAGAAGCGGGATTTTAAGAAATATAACCGAGTCAGCAGTACTCTGGATTTACTGGAAAGCTGAAGAAACAGTAAAAGAACGGATTGCATAAGTTTAAAGCAAGTACTCCGATTTTTAGATAGGACAAACGGACGAAAAGCGTTTTCATTCAAGGCCCATGTGCGAAGTGCAAAGAGACGCAAATGGCAGATAATGAAGATACACCGCCGCTGATTGTGCAGCAACCTACCCAAAACTACCCTTCAAACTTCCCTCTGCCAAGCCCCATGACCTGCCGAGGAGATTTGACTAGCAACTGGGAGTTTTTCAAGCAGCAATTCATGGATTACGAAGTCGCGACGGGGCTGAATCAAAGAAGTGAAGCCATTGAAGTTTGTTCTAAAATATTTTGACTTCTGCCGCTCCCTGCATTCCACTGGTCAAACACCAAATATGTTTTGTTTTGTGACGAGGCAACTAAACATTTGAAAGATGGGGCTGAGAAAGAAACTCAGAGTGAACAAATTCAAAGTGAGACGAAAGATAACAACATCTCCTGATATGTCTGATCTCTCTTGCATCTTCATTCTAAATCCATTGATTTTTTTGAAATTGTATTTTATTTTCCGAGGAACTATTCTTGTAGAACAAACAAATTTATATACATTCAACAGAAAAGCAGGAAATCGTGGCATGGCAATACATCAATTGAAGAAATAACGGCATTGCAAAGTGGCAAATGTTGGTGCACTGTTCTTGATTGCTATCCAAAACTTTCCAATTTTGACCACTGTTTCCGTACATACTGGGTGTTTGCTGTGCCTGCCTCACAACAAATATTTACAAGAAATAGATTCTGAGAGTTGTGGCAGAACTTCCATTTAGCTGATAGACTTTATGAGTCCAATGATTGATGGTAAGAGGAATGCATTTTTATATATTTTCTATATATTTTATGTTATATTTTTACTTTGTTGCACATGACCCACCATAGCTTTAACTATTTATTGTGTTTTAAATAAAAGTTTACATTTAGACAGTCTTATAACATTGGACAGTGAAATAAAAAGAGAAAAATCCCTTCAAAGAAGATCTTCCTATGCAACGTAAGTGTATGTATGAGGGATCAGGAGGATTTGTAGTTGAGGAGGATTTGCTTGAGGGTTCAGCAAGGTTGAGGTTGTTTGGCAAGATGGCGACTCCAGTTCCGCCAAAAGTGTGGATGACACTTGGGGTGAGCACATTGCATCGATCAGAAGGAAGCTGCCCACAAATACAATGAAAAGTTTCCCTTGGACAAGTTAGGATGTGGATGTCTGTCACAGAACTTTATCAAGTTGGCAAGGATCAACCACTTCTGTTGTCTCCAATGATCTGAAGGAGAGAGCCCTTGGGCGATTACATTGTACGAATCACAGGAAACCCAGGCTGTATATCTGTCTGGGTATTTGGTCATTACGTAAATTATACTCTCCCTTCCATAAATAATAGGAAGGACGGAAACATAGAGTTTCAAATCACTACAGGTCATGATCGATCCTCCTGGATTTCTCTCCTGAAAATGTATTCCCCATCAATTCAAACGACCTCAGGTGAAAGAATGATAAATATGGATTCCTCGAAAGTGAGTCACGACAAGAAAAGGCATCAAATTCATTCTTGAATCCTTCAATGAATCCACAAAATACAGCCATTTTCATCCGAAGTTCCTGTTTGCTGTCCATGGAAGTAGACGTTACACCGCAGGAAACCCAAGCGGGCTTTGGCCCTCGGACCTGATTGGACAAAACCCAATAAAAGCAATTCCAATATTTTACTCGTGGGGACTATCGACAGTACGAAATCGATAAACAAATTATACACATCTAGGGGTGAGTAGAATATGAACAACCAATCCAAAATCGACAACAACGACCCGTGCGTGGAATACCCTGAAGCTCATATTCGAACTCCATGTGTTTTGTGTAAACGATGTTATGCTCACCGAAGAGCAATCGAATATCATGATAGCAACTAAGAGTGGCCATAACATATTGTTGACAGGTCAGGCTGGAACTGAAAAGTCTTTCCTTGAAAAGGAAGTTTTTAAAAAGCTATCTTTGGCTGGAAAAAATGTAGTAATTATATGCTCAACTGGAATTGCCACAAAATTTGCACAACGGCCACATGGAAAACTTCGACCATGGACTCAAAATGTATGTTTCCTCCCATGTTTTCTGGAGGGGGCTAATAACCAGGGGAGCATATCGATCCAGTGGCAAGTGATGACGATTGTGCATTCCGAAGCATCATATCACAAATACGAAAACAAAAGAATGGAGAGAACAAAATGAGCATTTTCTGAAGCACCTAACAGACCTCGGACTTAGAAGAAATTCTGACCAAGATGTATATATTTTGCGACAAATGTTTGTTGACAACGTGCAAAGTAATGAGTATTACCAAATGCTTACAGCCATATGAACTTAGGAAGCAAAAGTATTACCAAATGCTCACAGCCATATGAACTTAGGAAGCAAACGATTTAGGGATGAAGGCACATTTTCTGGCAACATGGGAAATCTAATTATGAAAGTGTGTGCAGATGTCTTACGCATACCGATAATTACAATCACCAGCCTCGTCGGAAACTGATTTGTGCCATCCATTCCAGAAGAAGCGCTTATTGAACAACCTATGCAGATGGCCCTGGATACTATGATGCAACCTCTGCAGTGACTCCAGGTAAAACAAATGATATGAAGATACAACTTATGTTTGTTGTGTATGTTATTTTCTTGGGCTTGGGCTCTGATCCTCAATAGAAGATCAATTTACATAAATATGAAGTCGCAATCATTCAAATCACCAATGGACAAAAGGACTATTAATAATTACATTAAACATTCTTTTCTTTGCTAAAATTTATACAGCAATCGAGAAAAGGCATTTCTGAGTATCATCTCACAGTTTTAGATCGATATATGTATTATTTTGTGAGATATAAGCATTGGAGGTTTGGTATCGAAAAGGACATTTTCGCGGCAAAACGGATCAAGATTGCAAGACAAAGGAATCGATGTTCACCGATGACAACTGCTTGTGGAGCTTTTTGACATATTTCACACCTTTGCATACAAAACGCTATTCATAATGGGTATTTGAGTCCCAGCTCTTGCATCAGAATGTCAGCGATGAACAACATTCAGGAAGAAGCTCTCTGCGACCTTGAACACGCTTTTCACAAGCAATTGGTAATAATAATAAGACATCTAGTAAGACATCTAGTTGATCCTGCTACATTCAAAATGAAATTGCAATAATATTGACACAACTTATATGATGATAAACTAAATTATTATTATCATTTTCAATGTTAGATATATTATATATAGTTCATCTTGTATTTATACACGTTCGTATTTTGAACGAGCTTTTGCTCTTTGACGTAACGTGGTTAAATAAACAATTGATTGATTGATTGAAATTGTTCACCGTGTGGCCTACGGGCATTGATTGTAAACTTTTCATTATGGAATAGAGAGACAGTGGAGCAAGGCGCATATTTGGGATACTTTGGGTGAGTTACATACAAATTATAAACATTACGTCCATAGTGCGTTACTTGACTATCTTCCGACGTGGCATGAAGGCAACATGCGCTACTGACATCGATAGTTGGTTTCATGCCAACAAGGAACTAACTGCTTTGTTTGTAACTTTAGAACAAAAAATGGCTTCACGAGCAATAAATTATATATTGTTGCAATCATTTCAATTCAAGTGCACCGCATAAAAATATCACTGACATTTCATATTCAGCCTTAGCCCTTTGTCCGAAGGCATATCACTGACGTTTTATTCTCTTCTACAAATGTAGAAGCTCAGATTAATGAACTGGTGGTAAAAGAATATGGTATTATTCAAAGGATCAAGTGGTTTACAACACAGGTGCAGGAACAACATGTCAAAATAAATTATTGTCATGTGAGATTGGGCCACCTGTCACATAAATGTTCTTTCGAAAAATGTTCCTCTGTGTTCCATTTCGGACTGGTGAGTTGAACTTAAAACAAATACAACAGAAAATCAATAAGCTAAAAATTTAAAAAAAGCAGATGACAAGGGATGTTGAAAACAAAAAGACCATGATTCAAAACGTGCAAGACTCAATAGTCTATCGTCTTGAAACAGAGTTAGTTCAAGCTGATCCATATGGCTATCAGACAGGTGGAACAAGAAACTGGATGAGGTTGATGCAATCCAAGATGCCAGCTACAAGCACAACCAGAACAAAATATTTATATTGTTATTCCAATGAATACTACCTTTGTCATTGATTTATGCTTACACTTTGATATTGAGCATGCAGATAAATATTTGTACTGCTTGTCTTTGAAAACAAGTCCACTTATTTTTCATAGGTGGAAAACCTTCCTTTGTGATGCAGGGATTAAGGATGAGTTTGTGCCCGAATTTGTGCTTTTTCATAAAATCGGTATGTTTTGCTGTGGATGCTAATATAGATATTGAAAAAAAGATATGTCAAACAACTAAAGGATTAATAAGTGATGTCAATATATAAATTGGTCATAATGTCAACCCAAAAGCCTTGGACCTAACTGTCAACGTTACTATCCTTAAGTGCCAGGGAAAGTTGGACTGCTTAATCTATGAGATGTTGTTAATTAAAAAGAACAGTCCGAAGCTAAACATCCAATCGGATTCCATCCGTGCTAAAGTATTTGTTTAAATAACACTGAACTCTTTTATATCTATTGAATATTGTTAACAATGACAGGATGTCATCAAAACACCGTAATCTTATATCACAAGTTTTTCTTATAAATTCAATTTCAAAGTTACCCTTTTTTCAATATTTAATATTGATAAACAACTACTTTGACTCTCAATTTGATGTGATCTTTCATTGTTCTCAGGTGTCTTCATGACCAGAAAATACTGGCAAAGAAAAGAAAAGGTTGGGGTAATTGTTTTAAATAAACTTGATTTGATTTTAAAAGCCTGCATGACTACAATTCGGGTGATGAAAACGAAGAGAGAATGATCTCCAATATCATAATGGCAGTAAACCCTGCCCTCAGACAGTCTTGAGTCAGCTTGATCCATTACAGCCTTGTATACCTCAAGGTCAATCTGCTCTGGGAAATGTTCAAACTTCAACTATGAACATAGCACATCACTCAGCCCAAGCAAGTTTGAGTCAAAATTCCAACAGCAAGCCAAAGCGTCAATTCAAGTGACTAATTCTGATAGATTCGGATTCAGATTGACTTTCTGATTGACTAAACTCAACTCTTGTCAGCTAGTAAGCTATTTCCCATGCATTTTAGCAATCATGCAAGTCTTTTCTTTGCTGAATTAGTGAATAATCTTGTCAAGACTTTTGAACTTTGAATTGTCGATTTGTGAATAAATTATTTCGCTTCGTAAAGATCTCCCTTCTCGTTGGCCCATTAAAAGTTGAATGATATTTGTAAGCAGTTGAATGGTTTCCAAGACATACGCAGGCTTGAATCTCAGGTTTCAATGTAAATTTTGCCCTCAATGTTATAAACAAGTAATCCCATGGTTCCTCATAAAATTAAATATTAATTTCACTTGTGTTTTCAAAGTTTCCCTTGCTTATTTTAAAAACATAATTCATGGCCCCAAGGAAATAAATATATATGAACTATATTCCATAATGTCCTTACATATTTCTGAAGAGCATTATTGGTAATATGGAGCACATAAATATTTCAGACTGATGATTTCAATCCAGAATTGATGAAGAAATTAACAACAAACTCCACAAAATCGCAAGACATGTGTTTTCGCTTGTTTGGCCAAGTAAGACTAGTTCGCTGTGATTGGCTATTTTGAATTTATTGGCTCGAGGCGCAAAGGCAGCCATTTTACCATTGGTTTGATGGTTGAGTTGAAGGTATTGTGGAATACTGGTGAAATATTAGTCTTTTCTTCAGCTAAACCCCTCAAGAACGACATGGGACAATTAATATGTGTCAGGGTATATTTTATTAAGATATTTGTGGTGAATTGAAGAGATTAAGCCGACCTCACAAGGTAACACCGAAAATTGGTATGAAACCTTTCAAATGTATATATTGGAGTGTACTGTGAAAACCCAATAGGCTGGAAAATACGTTGTGTACAAGGCTAAACTGCTATAGCAATGAGTTAAAATTATTTGTGATGATATTTGACCAGTAAAAGTGAAATTACAGTGTTAATCCAAAGTGAAAATTTGATTTGAAAACTGTCCACATGGGCTAGCTCTGTATATTTACTATTATTGCTGATGTTTTTCTCTGGATTACCTCAAATTTGAAACAAAAAGCAGGAAAATGGCTTTGTACAACGCTTTGGGTGGATGTTATGCGATGTAATAAATACAGTACCGGTCAGAATAAAGCGAACCAAAAAACGTGTTAATTTTGCGAGTGCATTGCGTTTGAAAAAAAACGCGTATGTGCGTTTGCATATTTGGCAAACACGTTTGACTGAAAATATCAGTAAGACCGACACAATACAGGTTATTAAAAACTAATCGACCAACTAATCACCAAACATTGCCTTGAAGCTTATTGATGCGAAGTACATGTAAACTTTCGAATTAGAGTGTATTCAGAGTTCAAATGTGTGATGCCAAACAAACGCTTCAATCGTTCATGTCTGTCACGCCGGTCGATCAAGCAGTTTATTTGTATTCATATCTCGGGTTCTACTTAACAAGGAACTATCAAACTTAGCTTAAATTGTAGTTTATAAGTTGAGAAACAGAATTGAGGCGTTTTATTTGATGCGAAGTAAACTTTTGAAGTGTATTCAGAGTTCAAATGTTTGACGCCAAAAGACGCTAATCGATCGTTCATGTCTGTCACTGCGGTCGATCAAGCGGTTTATTTGTATTGATATCTCGGGTTCTACGTAACATAGCTTAAATTAGAGCTTATAAGTTGAGAAACAGAATTGAAGCATTTTATTGAAGTGAAGTAAACTTTCAAACATTCTGTGACCCAAAAGACATGCTAAATATACATGGGGTGCCATTTCCACCAAAATTACAACTTTTAAATTATTCAGCCTTATTATAATTATTCAGTGTTTTTATTCAGCCATTTTTCGATTATTGGGACAACTTGTTTTATTATTCAGTCATATTTTCATTAGCCAGCCTTTATTTCATTAGCCAGCCTATTTTTTATTAGCCAGCGACATTTTTATTAGCCAGTCATATTTTCATTATATTAGCCAGCCAAAGTTTTATTAGCCACCAGCTTTTTTTTTATTATATCCCAAAATGCCTTGCGGTCAGGGAATAAGTATCCATAATACAAGTGAGCTTTGATCTTCGCAAATATGGCCGATAAAAACATGGAAGATGTGGCTAAATTGCTCACACAGGCAGCGACCAGTTTGAGGACTCTATCCTCATCAAAAGTACAAGATAATCAGCCTGATACTGCAGGTGGAAGTGTGGCTGAGCTGAAAGGACTTTTTGCTCCATATCGGAGGGATCAAGTAAGCTTACATGTACCAAGTGCAACCGGTTCTGGCTCTACTCCGGGCAGTTCGTCCAGTTTCCCAAGATCTTACGCTATTAGAAGGAGAGACAACAAAGGTAAATATTGTTTTATTATTGAATATTGGACATTGCTTAATTAATATTTATTTATTATTATTTAGTTTTAGTATTTACCAAATCAGTGTATAGCAATTTTGGCGCGTTTTGATTGGCTCCTGTAACTCGGAATATCATTGGCTATTCACTGTTTGGGACGAGATTCAAAATGGCATCTCGTTTCGCTACAGTCTCCGAATTTATTTGTTTGATAAAGTGCCATTTTTTTTATCCAACTGATTTGGTAAATACGGTACTAAAACTCAATTATTCCCCTCAATGTCATTGAGTATTGGTGAATATTTACCTTGTCGCTCGACTGAGGACTCGCAGCTCGGTAAATATCCACCACTACTCACCACCACTTCAGGGAATAATAATGTTCAATATTTTAGGTACCGTACTATTTCGGTGGATCAGGCTTTTTCATTGAAATCATTATGGTGATTGTTGATCTCATTCTTATTTATTATTTTGTAGGTGTCAAGAACGAGCTAGAAGAGATCATTGAAATCAAACATACTGATACATCATCTGATAAAGCAACTGGAGAGTGCTTACCAAGGGAAACCAAAGAAAACCTGGCTAAGGAAGCACTAGATGGTAGTGACAAAGAGAAGGCAGGTGGAAGTAAGGAAAATATTGACTTAACCCAGGATGTTTCAGTCAATGAAGGGGGCCAAGCTTCAATAGATGGTGCAATTCTCATGAACAGTATCTGGGAGCAAGCAGTCACATTAGATTTAGGAATGGATATACCTATCAGACAAATAAGGGTTCACAGGGCATTGGTCAGGAAGGACATGATTGACATATTTTCAGACGAGTCAATCTGTTATTATTGTAAATCAGCATGGCAATGAAGAGGCTGGGGTTGGAGTGGGGGCCTTACGTGAAGTGTTTTCCCTCTTTTGGAAAGATTGTTATGAGTCCAACATGATAGGAGAGGGTGAAAGGATTCCATATATTCGTCATGATTATAACAAGAATAAGTGGGAACTATGGGAAGGATCCTAGTTAGGGGGTACATTGATTGCCAGTATTTCCCTTTTAAGATAAGTAAGTCCTTTATTGCTGCATGTATTTTTGGAGAGGGAGTCGTAAACTAATGATATGTTAATGGCTTCATTCAAGAACTATGTTTCCAAATCAGAGGCTGATATAATAAGTAAATGTGTAAGTAACACTATTCCTCCTGATGATGCGGAGGTCCTTGATTTTCTTTCCACATTTGAATGCAAGAGAAGGGCCACTAAGGATAATATTGTAGAAATCATAGGAGAACTGGCTCACAAAGAGCTTATCCAAAAGCCTAAGTATGTAGCTGTCTGTTGGGAGAATATTGTTTCATTGTTTCACTTTTGAAAGTTTATTTTAAGGGTATATCTGCTTCTACTTACATTTTATAATTCCATTGTTCCCACAAACTCAAAAGTACTTTCTCTATTCAAAGCCTCTCCAGTGACACCAGCTGAGTCACAAAGTCTAGCTCATCTGAAGAGGTTTGTCAGAGGGTTAGATGAAGCAAAGCTTGCAGTTTTTTTTTAGGTTTGTCCACAGCATCTGATGTGTTAGTTACAGATGAAATAAACATATCATTTACAGATGAGGATGGTTTACAGCGTAGACCAATTGCACACACCTGTGGCTCTTGCTTGGAATTACCAAGCACCTACAATATTTTTTGTGAACTAAGGGAAGAATTTATGGCTATCCTCAATTCTGATGTGTGGGAGATGAATATTGGTTGAAATTTACATACTACAGGTGCATTGCCATGACAATACCCACAAATGTGGACAATTTATTTCAGTTCTGGTTCTTGATAAATCATTAAGTAAAAGTTGTACAAAATGCATAATATATTATCTTGTTATAGATAACTAGTAATAGGCCTTTTGCAGGGCACCATTACCTGTGAGTGGTTGCACTGGGAGCAAAAAAAAAAAGACTTTATTTATTACCAGTCATTCTAAAACAATTGTTTTCCATCCAATATAAAGCCATTCCTATTGGACAACAAGCTTATGCAAGAGATAAATAGTCACATGGCAGTTTCCTGCAAAAGACCTATATAGTTTTGTTGTTGTTGACATTGCTACATGTAGGTACACATATGTACATTATTATTATGGAACACTCTTATACCAACCATGCGAATGTACATGTGATTGACGTTTGTGTTTTTACCTGTTAAATTCATACAAGTTACTGTTTGGTATTTTGGAAACCACAAGTTCAATAAAAAATGGTACTGGAAAATATTGTCATGATTATGTCTGAAAATAAGCAGGGAACACAACAGCATACCAATACTGAAGCCACATTCAAATATTGAACCAGTACTGATTAGAAGAAATGGATAATTACACCCTTTGGGTCTGAAAAACTAACTAAAGTTTAACTAATGGTACAATAAGTATTAGAAACACTTCATTTAATTACTAATGCTAAAATCTTGAAACTTGCTTCAATGACCCCATATCACAAAACATCGGGGGATTATACATCACACAATACAATATTATTGTCATTGCTTTATCATCAGTTGACATTGAGCATCTCCCTCACCACATCTTTAACTGAAAGGTACAATATCACATGATCTTGACATGAGTAAGAGATTTGGTCAACCTTGTTGTGAAGTTCTTGAAGTTGGTCTTCCATTAGTTGGGCCCCTGTTTCTGGTAATTCTACTCTTGAAGTGCAAATGTCATCATCGCCTAATAACCCAACAGGTCCCTCCCAATCAATGCCATACCTATCAATTTCTTGAAGGTTGACCTCTTCTTGGGGAACTTGTCCAATATTCCTATTCAATCCTTCAATCCATAACTGCAAAGGAGTTTTATTGTGCTCAGTTCGCAGAGGATGCATAATCCATCCATCCACCCAACCTTTTCATGACATATTTATTTTTGGAAGAAATGCCAAATGTAAACACCATATGTCCAATTCATCATCAGGATCTAAGATCTGGTCTTCCTCTAACCCTTTAGGGACCGGTCGTACATATATGTACGAAATCACACGTGGTTTTAAAATATGAATATTTAATAGCATTACAATGACCCCCTCTAGTAAAAATAGTATAGGAGTAGCAGCCATCTTGGATTTAGCGATCACTAGCCTTTACTTCGTGTTTACTGTTAAAATTCTCGTTTTTTTTGCAAAATTCTGAAGTTTTTTTATAATGTCCTTTTAAAAATGGCCGCGAGGTTTTTCTCTGTTGAAGAGGTTATTCAAAGTGTAGTTTATGGCGACGAAGAGAGTGATTTAGATGATGAAAGTGAGCAAGATTTGTCAAACAAAAGTGGAAATGACTCAGATAGCGATCTAAATGATGACTTGAGTTTTACAGAGGCAGATTTGCCTTCCGAATCTGATGAATCTGGTAAGAATACCTGTTTCTTTGCATTGCCTTTTACTTTATAGTATTCAATTTGTATTTTCGAGCATATTTCCAAAGCCTGTTTTTTAATCACATGAACTATTGTGTGTTCGATAATCCTTAGATAATGACAACGAACCTCAAGCTGCTAGACAAACACGAGGTGGAGGGAGAGGAGCTAGGCGAGCAAGAGGTGCACGTGGAGTAAGGCGAGCTCTTGCAGGAAGGCGCGGATGCCGTGGAGGAAGAGCACAACGTGGAGGAAGGGCAGCCCGTGGAGCGAGACAACTACAAGTCAATGCAGACCCAGAACTTCAGTGGTCACAGGATGATAGTATGCATACTAGAGTTCCAGATTTTTATCACGATTCTGCAGGACCTACTAGAAGATTTGTTCATCAACCACAAGAAATTGATAAAGTTTATTTTGATTGATGTTTACCGAAAACCTATGGGACCTAATGATTAGAGAAACCAACAAGTATCATGATCAAATGGTTGCATCAGAAACAAATAAACACAAAGGACCTTGGCAACCAGTGACTAAAGAGGAAATGGAGGCATTCATTGGCATACTTATTTTGATGGGTATTGTCAAATTACCAAGGCTAAAAATGTACTGGAGGGAAGATGTTTTACTCCATCAAAAGAGTATTAGTTCCATAATGCCACGCACACGGTTTTTACAACTGATGAGGTACTTTCACCTCGCAGACAATGCAACTGCTGTTCCTCGTGGTAATGAAAGGTATGACAAAATTTACAGAGTAAGAGAATACCTTAACATTATATCTAACAACATCACAAGGGAGTACAACCTATCACGGGAAGTTGCTATTGATGAAACAATGGTACCTCACAAAGGAAGGCTATCATACAAACAATACATAAAAAGCAAACCAACCAAATGGGGTATCAAACTCTGGGTCCTATCAGAATCAATAACTGGATATATCTATAAGTTCCAAGTTTATCTTGGAAAAGAAGCTCAACAAGCAGAAAAGCATTTGGCACGACGTGTTGTCAAGGATTTGACTGTTGATCTGGGAGGATTGAACCATCATTTGTATATGGACAATTTTTACTGTGATCCCCACCTGTTCAATCAACTGATGGTCTCCAATATACATTGTTGTGGAACAGTCAAGGCAAACAGAAAGGGATTTCCCCAAGATATAGTGATATCCAAACAAACAAGAAAGACATTTGGAGCGGTCACTATCAATGGCGAATGAATGAGCAACTCCTAGCTATGAGTTGGTTTGACAAAAGATCAGTATATCTTTTGTCAACTATCCACCCTCCCAAAAATGAGGATGGTAGTCTTCCTACTACACAGCGCCGAACCAGAAATGGGGAACAGATTGATGTACCATGTCCACCTGCTCATAGCGATTATCAGGCATACATGGGTGGATTAGATCTGTCTGACCAGCTCATCAAAAACTTTTCTGTGATAAGAAAATCTAAGAAAGCCTGGAAAAAACTATTTGGATATGGCCTTGAGGTTTCCCTACTGGATTCATTTATTATTATGAAGCAAACCACTCGCTCTTCCAAGGACTTTGTTGAGTACAGACTGGATATAGCAAGGAAACTTATTGGCAATCAGTCATTCCGTCTTCGTGCCGGACGTCCACTAGTATATGCAGCCTCAGAAAGGGATGAGAGAAGATTAAATGACAGGAAGCATGAAATTTCAGTGTCTGATGATAGGAAAGACTGTGTTGGTTGTGCCAAGGTAGCAAAGATGCAAGGACTAGACAGGAACTATCGCTATAAGTCAATAATTGTTTGCAAGACATGCGACAACATCCCTCTATGTGTAAACAAAGCACGAAACTGCTGGCAAAAATGGCATACTACAAGGAAGTACTGGAGATAAGTGTATGTATTATAGAATATAAATATTATCTTTATTGCTATTTTTTCAAACTTAGATTGGCACATTATTATTGTTATAATAATTGCTACCAAGACTGTTTTACTTACAGTAGAGCGGGCTAGATTGCTCCAACACTCCCATCTCCCACCAAATGTAAGGGATATGCCATTATTTTAATTTTTTTATTTGTTTTCATCTAAAATAAGAAATTGAATATGGGATATGACATTATTTCTATTTTAAATTGTTTTCATCTAAAAAGAAATTGAATTGTGCACATTTTGCAGTACATTTTAGCCTTACTAGCACACTCTCTACTCGAGTAGTAATATTATTACTATTTTGCCTGAAATTTGATATCTGACGTATCAGATAGAAACCGCTATAACTTTTGACACAGTTATGCTATTGAAGAATTTTTTGTGGTATTTTGCTGCTAAGACAATGAACAAGTTTTCTGATATAATATAATTATTGGTATCAGGTCTTTTTATTACTGCAATATGTTAACAAAAATTAAAAATTAAAATCACAAAATATATTAGCTCATAATCTACAACCCATAAAATGCAGCACATTTAATGTATGAAGCTAGAAACAGTTTTTAAAATAAAGCCCAATTGTAAAGAATAAAAAAAGTATATGGTTTGTCATACTTATATATTATATTTAATTTTTTGGGAAATTTAATCGTGATGACCGGTTGGGTGAAGAAAAAAAAAATCTCAAAATAATTTGGTCCCTAAAGGGCTAATCCAGTAAACAAGTTGTGATAATAAGAAAGCACACCGTTGTATACATCAACCCACAGCCGTTCAATGCGTTGATTGTGGACACTGCGTCCTGTAATGGCCAGATCCTCTCCCTGGCCCTCACAAAGGATGATTAATAATGGTAATTGAACTGAGTGGAGTGCAATTTGGTCTGAAATCAAACGCGCGATTACAAAATCGCACGACCGCGTAGCGGGAGTGCGATTTGTAATTGCAAGTTTGATTTCAGACCAAAATTGCACGACACGAAGTTCAATTACCACTTAATTATATCCATTTTGAAATTTACACTCATTCGATACCGGAAAACATAAACAACGATTTTAATATTTACAGCAAAATGTCACGTGACGAGTAGTGCGCATTGAACGATTGAGCACATGCAAAGTCAGTTGAACGTACAATCTACTCGACACTTGGTACAAAAAGTCCTTCTTTATTCTCTTTCTCGTCGTTGGAATCACAGACAAAAGCCCAACATCGCTTTTTTACCGTTGCTGGTTGTTCTTTTGAGTAGTAATTGAACGTACAGCTGGTGCAGTTTTGGGATCACTTGCCCTGCTGTCGTATTAGACCTTCGTGTTGAGGATTTGCCGAGCCGTGAAATTCACTGGACATTTTACAGTAAATACTACGCTTACAGGATAATTATTCTACTTCAAACGATGCTCAATGGCACTCTGAATAATTCTTAGAGATTGTGGCCCATTGTCTTCGCCGTCCTTGCATTTGACTTCTGCATAGAACTGATCGAGTGAGAGTCTTGGCGAGGTCAACACAGCAACAGGCGCCATTTTGTTGTCAATGTTGATTTCAATTTCAAGATTGTTGGGACGTCTTGCACCAATTTTTCAAACACAGAAAGCCATTGCTTTGTGGAACGGTTTTAGTCTTATTGTTAATGGCCCGAGACTTTAATTCATCAATATCTTGGCTTGTGTAGAATTACTAGAAACTCAAACAGTTTTTCCAATCGCAAATTCAGGAATGAACTCACTACAACTAGGAGTTACCGGAGCTTGTTCGCTTGTTTTGGTCCTGTTTTGGTGGTTTATTCTGCATTTTCGGAATGCAAATGGATGTCAAATGACGGAATAATCATTCACATTCAGTGCCTCTTCAGTTTGAAAGAGGGAATAGTCAACAATAAAAAACTGTAAGTTTGAAAAATGTCACCATTTGTTTTGTAAAAATATGAAAGATTTTGTTGTGGTAAAAATCCAAAGTCTTTCCTGTTCATATTTTTTCCCTTTTTTTTTTTCCTGTGTTCTGATTGCTTGTTTTATGTTGTTTCCTCCTGCGAATTTCATTGGATGTTCAAATTGGTGCGATTTAGAGCTCAAAAAGGTGTCTATTT
>JAUJYZ010000854.1:0-114200 GCA_033675265.1 Actinostola sp. cb2023 | reverse complement strand
GGTTGAAATCTCTGTCACTAAATAATAATAATAATAATAATAATAATAATAATAATAATAATAATAATAATAATAATAATAATAATAATAATAATAATAATAATAATAATAATAATAATAATAATAATAATAATAATAATCAAGTTCTTGAGAACGCATTGTCTCGATGCTTTAACAATGAAGGACCAAACACAAGCAAAAGGTAATAGAAAAAGGTATTAAATATTCCTAGTAAACAGGACGGTTAAGTGAGATTTGAAGGCAGCAACGGAGGCAGCGTGCATGTTTTAAGTTTTCAGGGCCGGGATATATTGTTCAGGTGCAGCCATTGAGAAAGTTCTATCGCCAAAAGTAGAAGTTCTTGATGTCGGGTTGAATACTGAATATTGAATACTTCTAGAACATATACCATTCAACGAAGGAAAACATGAACGACATGAATATCATCTTCATCCGTGTCCATCCCAGCTGTCACAATCTCATCTTCAGAACTGCTTTCTTCGTCATCACTAATCCCATCCTCACTTGAAAAGTTACTGTCATCTTTTTTTAGAGTACTTTTGTGTGACACATCGAAACATGTCTGTCAAAAATTAAAAAATGTTGTCCTGTAAGATAATTGTACAGTTGCTGCTATTAAGGCCATTTGGATCAATAGACCTTTTTAACGATACGGCGGCCATTTTGGATTCTATTAAATTGTTTTGGCTAATACATTATATGGATGCTCAGGGTGCAAATCACCCAAAAACTATACAGTGTGGAGTCGCGTCAATATATTATTTTTCTATATTTCACTCTAGCCATAGTGTTGTATGACTTACTATCTGCATGTGTTGTGTATTGTTGTATAATTTTGTACAAATTCATTGCTTTAAATTATGTTTTCGTAGTTTTTCATGGCCATGGTTACTAGCTTGCACTCTAGGCATCCCGTAATTCAATATGGCCGCCGTATCGGTAAAAAGGTCTATTACAATGTCCTTTTTAAAGGTTATACATGCATGTGGTCTCTTCCCGGGTCTCTTCTCATTGAAAAGCGAGTTTTAACTGACTGATTTTAAAATAATCGACACTTGCCAGTAGCAGATTACGATAGTTTAATAATGAACGCTGATTTAATAGTTGTTAATCAAGCAAAAAAACCATGTTTAAGAGGATCGTCCATCTCTAGAGTAAAAGTCGATGTTCCAGTAAAGAATGCCCGCCCACTCACTTCCACTTGAACAGCATCAAACTCGCCGCATCGTGTCTGGCTGACTATCCTTGCTTCAAACTTGTCACCAGCTTTGCCTTGGAATGTGCGCCGTTGGTTGAGCGCAATCTGCTTCTTTGCATGCATAACGGCAATGCGTGCAACAGAACGACACAGAACGAGGAGTAAGAGAAGAGCCATGTATTATATGCCTTTGTGAGTAATACTTACGATGTCCTACAACTCCTTTGAGGGACATTAGGAGCAAAAGCAAAACAGGAAGAAAATGGTCGAATATTGATGTTGCTGAGTGACCTGGCCTTGTGTCCCTCCCCTGGACGATCTATCCCCACCATACCCCGGAAGGGGTGATAGAAAAAAGACGATTTTTTAAACGTTTTTTCTTTGAAAATTAATTTTAGGAACAGTACAAAAACAGCATAAAATATAATCTAATTTATAGACAAAGCAAAACGAAAGCATTTGGTGATCGTCGGTTGTGACAAGTTCTTCGTACGTATCTAGTAAATGCTACCCTGGTTCCAGAGTCTCGAAAGTCGGGTTCACGAAGTCGAGTCCGAAGGACGAGTTTTCCTCCTCCCCAGGCCCCTCTCTTCGCTCGCCTCTCCACTAATAGTAGCCTCTGGAACCAGGGTAAGTAAATGCATGCGAATAGCAAGAAATCGATCCGGATACTGTTAAAAACGATACTTTTACCAGTGGCGGGAAGATTACCTGTATAATCTAGATCTTGTCTGTATTTTTGCCGTCGTTTGGAGTACTGTCTTCGTGCATATCGGCCTCAGTCATGCACATCAATACGCGTACTCGTGACGTATACAGTTGTACATATTTACTGAACCAAGTGAACAATGACGGAGCACTGATGGAGGGACTGGGTAAGAGGGTGCACTGTCCGCCTCCTGGGAGATCAGTTTCGACTGAAGGGGTTACAGACGTTAAATATCAATACCTTTACCTTTACTGCGAGCTTTTCTTTCAATCCCTATTCAATTGGTGTCCCCAAGGAGCTTAGGATGAACATTAGCATATGACACTTCGCCGAATAGACTACAAAAATTGGTCATTTATATATGTGTGTCTCGATGGAGCAACGGTCTTGACTAATAGAAGATATGTAAAGGTATACGACTTAGCAGTCGGATATCCCCTCCCTCACTGGCCTATTGGTTATGACTTAGTTTTATATAGCACCGGGATAGCGCGGGTGGGGCTTTTTTTCACCCTCTACGTAAGTCGATTCGATGTCTCAGCATCTCAGAATGTCTCGGGAGAATCGTCTCATTTTTATTTTAATCTTTTATTTCTTTTTTGTTGTCAGGGAAGTTCCGAAGTTCGTTCGGAAGTTCCGAAGTTCAACTCACTTCCAGCGTGAATTCGGAAATTGTCTTGGACTGAATTTGCAAAGTGAGTTGTCTGTACACTGATAAGCCAAAGTTGTTCTCTCCATTAAAAAAGTTTACAATTTAATTTGATTCCATGACGCGCACGTGCTGACTGTCTGAAAATCAGGTAAACAAATTATGCATCTCATCCAATCAAACTCTTTCAATACGGCACGACACGGTAACTTTCCCACTCATACGGAAACGATCGACTCTAATAACAACTTTATTTAACGCTCGAAGGCTGCACGTAATATAACTTAGGCTATGGTCTAGAAGCACCCTGGAAATTATTGTGTAAAATCATAGAAACTCATTGAGAAATACATTATTATTATTGTTATTTATAACTATTGATTAGGGCTCCTATTGATAACAGTGTATTATATACACTGAAGGGATAACCCTGTTTAAATAAAGGTTTATTCATTCATTCATTCATTCATTCATTCATTCAATGACCAAACCATTCAACATGCACTACAAGACCTTGAGATGAGCGTAACCTTGAAAATCCACAGGGAATTAATACAATATAAATACCCTTTTAAGCGAACGAGTATATTTTATTTCTTACAATTTACAATGCATATGTAGTGAATAAGAGTTCTCTCAAGCTAAATAGAAATTAAAATTGAAATACAGAAGTTTGAACTGTCACTTAGAGTCTTTTTGGTGATGGTTGAATTTGGTCAACAGTTGGCTCACTGACATTGGCACCGAACACTTCGCATCAACTGAACAACAGCATTACGCATTTCTTGTATTCTCCAGAAATAAATGACTGGGTTTAACAAACTGTTTAACATGACGATTGTATTACTTAATGTGTATGCAATGAACAGTTCTATTACTATTTTTCTTGTCACAATGAATGTAGTATAAGTAAACAAAGCAGGGCAATAGCAAAACACAAATGCACCAGTGATGTAATACATCGTGTTGACCGTTTTCTTGTATCTCGGCATGTTTATGGTCGGCTGTGCTGATTGCTGTTGAGCTTGGATCTGTGCTGAGTGTCGACGAACGACTTGAGAAATTTTCAGCATCAAAAAGATATTTAGTAGAACGACAAAAAATGAGAAAATCACATCGACCATTTCTACCGCGGTATGTTCTACCATTGAAACGATCAAACCCCACGACAAACTGATAATCCAAATTGTTATTACAACTATACAAGACCGCTTAGTTGTGACAAGTTCTTGGTATCTTAAATGCATGTGAATAGCAAGAAATCGATCCATAGTGACGGCGGTGACTGTTAAAAATGATGCTATTGTCAAAGGCTGGGTACCTTGATTTACTATGCTAGCACTGATTGTCCATAAGGGAACATTTCTCGTCCACTGCGCAAACATCATAGAAAAATAGGCCGGCTGCACCACAACACCAACACCAAAGTCAGAGATGGCTAAACTAAGAATAAGGATGTAGGAGGGGGTTCGTAAAGACGTCGTCTTCACAAAAGTCAAGATGGTCAAGAAGTTTAAAACCGAAGCCAGGAAGGAGCTTACAGCATTAATGACCATCATGGACACAAAAAAAACTTTCGAAAGTGAGCATCTGTTTGCAAACGGAGCATCAAGTCAAATCCTCTTGCTGTTTTCAGTCCCTCTGTTGTTGAATTGTTCGTGTTCATGTTTGGCTGTGACGATTTCAGCCGTGTTTCGATCGCTTTTCTCACTGAACCAAAGCAGCTGCAGTTTGTACTGAGTCTGTGAACTTCAATCACTGGAGTTCTGTATTAGATAGTGGTCGTTGCAGAATCTCTAGAAACGATTGTGAAATATGTGTAGACTGGTAATTCTGGTGTTGCAATCTTTACTGAACTTGTAGCCCTTGAAACTTGTGAACATACACGCTTGTATTGTACAAGGAGTGTACTTGGCGACTTCTAACGCGAATCAGTCTCGAACCCCGACGTCTCTGCAGCCCCGAAAATACTCCGCTGGATGGATTTCTCAAGTCTGTACGTTTTCAGTTGCTTTACTGCATCAGATGGAAGTCATACAGTGTGTTCAGCTGGAATTTCGTGTCTCGGGATATGTATTCTCTCCTAAGGGCGGTTTGACTGATCGGAGGAGATCCCGCTTGATCATTGGTGGAAATCGAAGCTCAACGCAAAACTTTTATAATCCGCCGCGTTGGGTGATTGACTATTGAGACAGTTGTTGTTATATTTGATAATAGTTATGATGTGTTATTGGGACCTTAATTGAACGAGGAAATAAGCTGGAAACGTGGAATATTCGAGAAGATGGGTTCGTTTGGAAAACCAAAATGGACTTGAAACTTTTGGAAAAATTCAACCCGGCAAAACAGTGAAAATGGTGATTTTCAAGCGTTCATGTTGAATCCACATTTAACTTCATTAGTTTACATACATACATACAAAGTTTCAAAGACTTGTTCTTTTAAAAACCAACATTGTTTAATATCAGTGTAGATTGTGTCTCAATAAAGCTATCGGGACTGTTGAATCAACGTGATCCGGTCGTCTATACGTACTGTGTGGAAAATGTTGCACTGATTTGAACTGAGCTGCTTGAAATGGAATATATATAATGAGCTAGCTTGTAATTTTCTCTTCGTTTTAGAGGTAATTGGTTTTCGAATTGGTCGTCTTTTGTTTACAGCTGGTGTATGCTATCATGGAAATTTGATATACAGTGTAGAGACGTCGTTTAAATTAAAACAGATAATAAGCTGTAATCTTCCACGCATGGTGCTCAAATAGGCCATTTCCGAGTTCCTTTTATCTCTGTTTCAAAACGAGTCTACGTGCGAAACCTTTCATATGCAAATATTTTTTCCTTTTTCATGTAAATAAAACTAATTTTCATATGAAAGGTTTCGCACGTAGACTCGTTTTGAAACAGAGATAAAAGGAACTCGGAAATGGACTATTGTTTTAATTGTAGTTTTACGTCAAATCATGTACTGGGTTTCAAATTTCGATTTTTGAAAATTCATAACTTCGCAATTTGTGAAGCGATCTTTTCCAAACTTCATATTTCTACTAATTTCAACGAGCTCTTTCCAGCTATGATAATCATTTTTTGTCCTATTAGTTTTGAAATTACATGATAAACCCTCATTGCCATGTATTCTTGTATACACATTTAGGGTGCAGAATGATTTTTTTTAACCGTTGTTGGTTTTTTTTCTCTGCACCTCCCAGTAGTATTATCAATATCTATTGTAAATATAATAGATTATTTTCTGGGAAATATTTTTTTTTTTAAACCTTTGATGTGTGACACATCGAAACATGTCTGTAAAATTTAAAAATGTTGTCCTGTAAATCAAGATATTTGTACAGTTGCTATACATGTGGTCTCTTCTCATTGAAAAGCGAGTTTTAACTGACTGATTTTAAAATAATCGACACTTGAGTAGCAGATTACGATAGTTTAATAATGAATGCTGAATTAATAGTTTTTTTTTTTTTTTTTGTTTTTTGGTATCAACAAGGTATCAAACAAAGTAGACTTTAATGATTTGATACAATATCAGAATTTATATAAATCAAATTCTGATAGAAAGTACTTTTATAGCTAAATTATGGTACTAGTATGTTGTATATGTATTCAGGGCAAGAGAAAAAATATATATATACATATATATATTGCGTCTCTTCTTCTTCGCTACATTTAATCTATACACATATATATATATTTTTTGATTTAGTAATAGTTGTTAATCAAGCAAAAAACCATGTTTAAGAGGATCGTCCATCTCTAGAGTAAAAGTCGATGTTCCAGTAAAGAATGCCCGCCCACTCACTTCTACTTGAACAGCATCAAACTCGCCACATCGTGTTTCGCTGACTATCCTTGCTTCAAACTTGTCACCAGCTTTGCCTTGGAATGTGCGCCGTTGGTTGAGCCCAATCTGCTTCTTTGCATGCATAACGGCAATGCGGGCAGTCACTCCTGTACCACATGGACTCCTATCAAGCTAAAAATAGAAAAAATAGAAATATTACGTGAACTGACGCAAAGCTACAGCGGTTTTTATACACGGACTCGTTTCGGGGGTTTTGTCATCTATCAATCAAATTTCCGAGCCGTATTTCCAATGTTGAACGATTCGGGTGGCGTTTTCCAAGATGGTGCTCTACGCTCGGGATCGGTCGGCTTTCACTCGAGCGGTGTTCGGAAGTTTCCCGACAGAAGTCCCTCGCTGTTCGAGTTCTCCCACAAAACTGGAATTAATTACTGCTTACACAGCGCAGACCTATTTACTGTACGATATTTCATAATATCAAGCTAAACATATAAATACTACGTGAACTGACGGAAAGCTAGCTAATCTCTCTTGACAACTATTATTCTGTACAGACAAAGATGGCGGTCGTTCTTTAACCACAATGCTTTGCAAACCTTACTGATTGACATTTTCCCGGCATCCATCTGTGTAGGAAATCGCGCGACCTCGAGTACAATTCGTGATTATTACACGGACTCGTTTCGGGGGTTTTGTCATCTATTACTCAAATTTCGAGCCGCATTTCCGAGTCGTAGTTGACTGACGATTCGGATGGACGTTTTCAAAGATGGCGCTAGCTATGCGCTCGGGATCGGGTCGGCTTTCACTCGAGCGGTGTTCGGAGGTTTGATTGACAGAAGTCTGCGGTAATAAGTATGAGTTCTACCATGCACAAAAACGGAATTAACTTCTTATAGACCCTATGCATAATTCCGTGTCTTTAAAATAGACAAACTAAAACCTTTACAGTACAAATTGTTTCAGTCATCGGAAAGAGTACTTCAAAATACACAAAATTGGAAAGTTAGGTTGTTATAGACCTAATATTCAAGAAGTTATTACGGATCAAAAACAGAGAGTTTTGTATGTGTTTATCAACCGAGGCCTTTGTAGCCTCGTTTTCATGTTTTTTCACTCAATAAAGTACTCATAACTTCGCAGGAATTTAATATTTCACCTTCAAACTCACAGACTAACTTTCTTGGAGCATTTGCTATCATTGTGCACCATTTTGCTACTTTAAACATAAATGTACAACTATTATGCTAATTAGCAGCGGCCATTTTGCATAGGGTCAACGAGCGTGACCTATTGCCCATTACAAAAAAGAGCAGGGGACTGGGAACGAGTTTATTAGAATTAATGTAATTACGAAATTTAGTTTATGACATGAAACAACATGTTGAAATTATCATATGTGCAAAGTTTGATGTGATTTGAGTGAATTCTGTCGGAATTATAAACTTTTGAAATTTTGAAATTTTACAGTGACAGTAGACAACGCAAAAAAATACAGAGTTTGTATGGGAAAATGTACATCTTTGATGCCCTCTAGCATCGTCAATATTAAGCCAAAGTTCACCAAACTTTCCAGATTAGCTAAGTTTGATCTGCTCTGTCAGAAAATGATGCTTATTGAATTAGTTTTTCGGACTTGGTCCCAGTCCCCTGCTCTTTTTTGTAATGGCCAATTCATGTACGATATTTGCATACTGAACGGCGAGAAAATGGTACCAATATCACTAAACGTGGCACAGTTCTTTTACGCGTCCTCACTGTACGATTATTTCTTGGCCATACTATAGTAAGACTCGGGCGGAAGGCCAATGGAGGAAAATTCGTTTTCCAATACTGAAAAACATATTCTCGTCAGAACGTAGCCTCACTATAGTTGCGATGTGCAACCAGCGAGCAATTCATGCACGACAACACACGAGTCTGAAATTGAATGTAAATAAAGTTGACATTTAGCCGGTTCCGACAAATTGAAACAATAAATCGAAATTAATAATAATAACATAACCGTTACTATACAAACGCCGGCCGACACTATATGAACAAAGATCTCGAAGCGGCTAGATTTTAATAAGAACGTAATTGCTGTGATTTCTAGAACTGATATTGGGGTTCGCGCGATTCAGTCCTACCTGACCGTTGGCGAAGACAGACACGTTGTTGGTTCCACTACTACACTCGGCTGAGGTTATGATACATCCAGCGATATATACCACGTCTCGTGGATCAGGTTGAGGGAGTTTTACCTGCCTTCTTACGGCTTTCAAAACGTGAATACCAGCTGCCATGATATCTTTGGCGCTAGAAGATCGTAACTTCAACTTCAGCTTCTCTTCGTCCACAACTGCAAGGACGGATCCACTGAACCCTATGTCTAGCGTGATAGTCCCGAACTTTTCTGTCTCGACTTTAAGATCCAAAGCGAAGGCAAACGCTGGGACAGAAACAAAACGAACACGTCCTGATTGCCCTCGCTTAGCTCTACAAACACCTTGACAATACCACATGGACATTGAATAGAAACGGGAATCTCGCCCACTGTGGAAGCCGGCCCAGTATCGGTGGTCACAAGGCCCGAGTCAATGGCATATCGACCCAGTGCTATGACTCCATGGCCACACATGGTACTGTAGCCTTCATTATGCATAAATACCACTCCTAGATCAGCTTCCTCCAAATCTGGTTCCACGAGGAGTGCGCCGTACATGTCGAAGTGGCCCCTCGGTTCAGACATGAGAACCTTGCGAAGATGATCGAGGTTTTCTTTGACATATCTTCGCTTTGCAAGGATCGTGTCGCCCTTGATTTCGGGATAACCTGAAGTTATAATTCGCAGAGGCTGTCCAGCGGTGTGCATTTCTACTGTGGTGATCTTGATGTCATCTTCTAGTTCCCCCATTATTCAATCAGCCCTCTACAGTAAGAGATCGCCGGGTAGCAAGCAATAAAACAAGACGTACCGAGACTACGAACTGGAGCGAATCAAACCACTCCATGCAGAAGCTTCCTCAAGAGACCATGACTTAGGGTATGGTCTGTTGACTTCCTTTCCTCGCCCCTTCTTTTTCCATCCCCTCCCCTTTTTCCTCTCTCCTTCCCAGTCCCCTAACGCGGCCAAGCAGACCTGCTCCATTGCCAATATACAGCTATGTACAGCCTTTGGCCGATAGTTGCCTTTCGTCTTTGGCTCCGAAAACATGCGTGGCTTAAAACTAACAAAAGCAAACTTTTTATACTTTTAGAAAGTTTGTCCCTTTCCGTTAAAAATCCCATGTTTATTTCATTGAGATTATTCATTTAGTAAATTTCCTTTACGTGAATTTAGTTGGATGGTATATTTAACAGTGCCTATAAGCCTATTATTTCTCAGAGTAATGTGATTTGAGCTTCGCAATACTGAGTTAAGGGCCGTTTACACGGGCGATTTTATCGGCGATTTTATCGCCGCGAAGTTGCACAAAAAATTTCGAGCATGTTCGCTGCAATTTTATCGCCGCTAAATCGCCGGTAGTTTGCACGGGGGATTTGTGGTTGCAATAAAATCGCCGATAAAATCTCCCGTGTAAATGACGGTGACGTCAAAGTAGGCATTTATTATTGTTATTATACTAATATTATTAATAGTGTTTACATCCAAGTAGCGCTTTGAACTAAGATAGCAAAAAAGTCTATGGAAATATGAAATGAAAACTAATAAAAGTTTCTGCAGTTTCAAAATGTCAGTAATTTGCACTAGGATGTAATTACTCGTGCCCAGGCCTTAGGCACGAGTATTAAAATGGGACGAGTATTTTTCGGTGTCACAAATCTGCAAAGTTGTGCAATATCCGGTACGGACCATTCGGTACCCAGCATCCCTTGAGACGACTCAGAGACCGCCATTTTGTAATTCATGAGGACGTTGACGACTTTGAGGACGCTTTCAATGATTCATGTGGAAGTTTACGAGCGAAATCTTGCACTTTTTACTCGTCGGAGTGTTAAGATAAGTGTTAAAGACGAGAAGATCTTCAAATTTGAGATCGCCACCCCTTCCATTCGTGAGGGAGCTGTTCTAGCAGCAAAAAACGAACAGACCAATATATGTTTATATGGTCGCCACCCCTTCCATTCGTGAGGGAGCTGTTCTAGCAGCAAAAAACCCTCTTTTATCAGTTACTAATAATTAAAATATTTAGGTTACTAATAATTAAAATATCACTTATTTACTATTGAAACTTAGAAAAATACGCTTTTAATTGCCGTGTTTTGTATCACGTACCCTAGAGAATTGAGACATTGAGTTGTTTTGATAGCGGATTAGCGATCAAGCACTTTTTCTTCACTGATAAAAGAGGGATAAAAAAAGCACCGAAAACAAAATAATTCAGCAAATAAGTAGTAAAAACGAAAGGTGACAAGCTGTGCTCGTAGCAACTTCTGTGACTCGAGAAAACATACTGTTTTGAGCTTTTTCCCACTTCAAAAGTCGATGTTTACATTTCGCCGGTCGATTCGCACGACTGCACGCCTTCGCAAGTAGTCGCTACTTTTGTTAGTAATTCTTCATTATTATTAGCTGGAATGGCCTCGAAAAGTCTTTAAAAGTGAAAGCAGTTATACTTTCATTGAAGAATGTCGAAAACTTTCGTTTTACTTACCTTTTAGTCGAAAAATCTACTGATTGTGTGACAACACAAACCTGACCTTGAGGGTCAATTCGACCATACTCACGACAAGCTTTACGCGCAAGACGTAGTTCATGGCCAGAAATTCCGGTCATCCTGATCGGCAGCCAGTCAGCGGTTTCACCCAAGTGAGAATCAAATTAACGAATAATTTTTACAAAGAAATGTATATGTTTGTTCAAACCATAGCAAATATAAACGTACCCGTTCAATATTTCTCATTTTCCCAGGTGGATATAGTTTCTTCGATATCTTTTTAACGTATATGAAGACAAATAACATTCAAAATCAAGTTCCTTACCTTTCTTTTATTCAGTTTTCTATAATACTACAATTCTCACGCAAAGCGACATACATGATCACCAAATCATTGACAAATTGGTCATCAATCGGTTCAATCGATGTGAGTCTTGGCCGGATTGCAAGATAATCCATTGTTTCATCAAATTTTCCCAGGTGGATTCGTATAATAGAGGGTCCCCAATAGGTTTGGCGGGACGCGGGATCGGCCTTATTTTAAAGGTGGGATTCGGGATGCGAACTTAAAACAGAGCGGGAAGCGGGATTCTCAATTACGAGCGGTAGCGGGATTTCGTGATTTTAAGGCGCCGGGATTCGGGAATCGTAAGTGTTTGCAGCTAGCGGGATACGGGATTAAAATTGACTTATCATCAGTTAATTATTGATCAGCGTATGAATAGACTTCTTTGTCGTTGTCATCGAATCCATTATCACTTTTTTACCAAGTCACGTTTTGATTTCCGTTTATCTGGACATGACGTCACAGACGTCACATAAAAAGAATATATTTTTTAAAAGTCATATCATGTCACAGAGGTCACAGAGCATCACAAGATCTCACAACGTGCTTTATAATTACTCCTTTACCATTCAACAAATATATAAAAGTGATCTTCGACATCTTCTATTTATAGTCTCATCCTTTAGATTACCTTTGACCTTTTAACTCAAACCGGCATTTTGGTCATCATAACAATTATATTAACGACCTTCAATGGCTAGTTTGGCCTCAAAGACCCGTTCAAAGACCATGCAGCCCGAAGCCGTCGAAGCCCTAGATGTAAGGGAAGGGTTCAAACTTTATCCACGTGAATACATTGTGTGGCAATTTATTATGAAAAGGGGACGAGCGGCAATGACTTTCTACGAAAGGAAAAATTCAGGGCCCAGAGTTTCAAGGAAGATAAAAAAACTAAAATCTTTAAAAGAAACAGTCGGAAGAATTACAGCAATAATTTAAATAAAAACACGTACGTACCAGCGTTTGTTTACTTTGCTTTTATCAATACTTAATAATTAATCCAGAAACTGAAATTGTCGAATCCTTGGCGGGATCGGGATTTTAATATAAAAACGAGCGGGATGGCGGGACTGCCAGCAAAATAGAGCGGGATGGCGGGAACCGAGAACCCCTATTGGTGACCCTCTATAATAGACATATTAGTTCTTCTAGATCCATTAAATTAAACTGGTTTACTGCTCTATAAACCTTTCCTTTTTGACTTCAAACTTTACACTTTTTGGGAGTTGTAATAGAGTCATCTTGTGAAGTAATGAACCTTGAAACTTGGACATTTTAACCGAACTGCTGCATGTTTGGCATCAAACTAAAGCTCAGACATCCATCTTTCAGTGCCGTAAAGATCCATGGGATAGCTGTTAAAGCACAGGCATACCGTCGAAATTAGTTTGATTTCTCCGAGTCCGGGCCTGAGGGCGCTTGGGCTCCCTGTGCTATTCATTGATTTCGTCGACATGAGCCAGTATTTCGCTTCTAAAATATTTATTCGATAATATTGAGCTCTAAATATACCTTACACATACAGTTTGCTAGTTGTTTTCAATTCGAATGGTGTTTAATTCACTAAAGCAGCCTTCTTGAACGTGTTTAGGAGCGAATTTGACTGACACTCGAAGTTTACAAATGAAAACCGTTGCGTGACTTCCGGCTCAGGATGACCGGAATTTCTGGCGATGTACTAAAACCCGGAACCAGCCACAACGACCCACAACGATCCACAACGACCCACAACGACCCCACAACGACCCACAACGACCCAACGACCAGTGATACCAAATATTATTAAACGATACAAAATCTCAAAAGTAAACAAGACCAAAATTCCCGGCACTCGCCGAATCGCCATTTGAACTCCAGTTACCGGTTTTACAAGTAGTTTCTTTGAGATGTGCTCATTCGGCGATAAAGCCGTACTTATTCCTTATTACTCGGGCCCTTCCGAAGGAAGCCCGAGTTAGAAAATACACTTTCTTTTTTTTATTTTTATTATTTTTTTTTTTTTCAGGTGAAGGAATGACAAAAAAATGCGAAGAATGCGATGTATTTGATCCTATCGAGTTTCAAGATTTCTCATCATAGATCTTCAAGCTATTAAGTTCAGGATTGTATCATCCACGATGAAGCTAAGGCGCGTTTGCTTTTGTTATAAATGAAACGACATCTTTCAGAGTGGGCCCACACGAATAGCCGTATGCTTTTGTCTGTGAAATGAGCCTGTTTAAAGCCCGTGTTTTATCGGCTGTTCTATAACGCCTTTCCACGAACTCGAACTCATATCCAAAAATGAATTGAAAAGCAAATGAACATGACCTCGCTATGCGATGTTTGTTGCTTAATTGTAATATTACGTGTACAGTTATGTCCTTGAGTATTTATAATTAAACTCACGACCAGCGATGTAGCAACATCTATTGACAGAAAGCTATATGTACAGAAGTCATGCAAACAATCGAACCAGTCGAGTTATTTTCAGTAACTCACGATGGATGTTTATTTTATTCCACGTTTGAAAAATTCGTGTTCTTTTCAGTAAGATGACAGTTGTAAAGTGTGATCCTTATCTGAGTCATACATCTATTAGGCGACCTAATTTTAGAACCGTTGATTTAAAACCGAATTTCCACGCTCAAAACAGGTCAGTGAACGGCAAAAATACAATCGAAATCAAAACGTCCTTAGATTTTAGGGATCTATTACAGAAGAAGACGCTCAATGACGAGGGAGAATTGTGTCTGACTCATAGATAAAGATCTCCGCGGACTCTTGTTATAATTAAACTCACGACCAACGCCGGTCATGTATAACTCCATCTATTGACAGAAAGCTATATGTACAGAAGTCATGCAAACAGTCGAGCCAGTCGAGTTATTTTCAGTAACTCATGATGGATGTTTATTTTATTCCACGTTTGAAAAATTCAGAAGGAAAAGGAATCGTAAAAATCGTACTTCAAAACTACATCAAAGCATTTAAGGAAAGCAAGGTCAATAGTTCGTAAATCGAGATCGTATAGCCCTTCATCTGGCAGACATATAGTCTCCCTCGTCACGCAACTGTCAGTCATTGTCAGGTCTCTCCTCACGCAACTGACATTGTCCTTTTCATAAGCCCGAGTGTACGCTCATTGAGCGTCTTGTACTGAATAAAAATACGAGATTCTGTTTAAAGAATTTCATAAAAATTATATCCACGATTTGTGCTGATCTCGGGTTCTGTGTCGGTTCTGTGGCTAAAATGAAAACAATCAGGCGTTCCACTACTGACATTTTGACATGTGAATGTGAGACATTTTACTGCATGAGACGACTTCGTTTATCTCTCGTGCAGTGGGAATACACGTAGTTCAGTCCGTAGTCATGGATGATCAAGGTAAGAAAACATTACGTTTTTAATGCTAATAGAGTTATTTTACTTAACCCGTGAAACAAAAATTACTTGATAAAGTGTAATAGTCCAATCAGACACACACACAAAATGAAATTATTTTCGGTACCAATGATTTTAGTGATGATATAATAATGTATTTATTCTCAAGCAACAACAGGTTTACCTTGATCATGCATCCATGACTACGGACTGAACTATTCCCACATAAGGGATAAACGAAGTCGTCTCATGCAGTTCACATTCACATGTCAAAATGTCAGTAGCGGAACGCCTGATTGTTTTCATTTTAGCCACAGAACCGACACAGAACCCGAGATCAGCACAAATCGTAGGCTCAGTATCCAGCCGCTGGGGTTTCGTGCGCCCGCGATACTCTCCCCCTCACGGATGGGCGCACGAGCTTGTCCTTTGTTTTTGTCAACCAATCAGAAATCTGCCCCCCAGTTTTTAGGGGGCATAAATTTAAAATGGCGTGATGGAGAGTTTTGATGCTTGTGAATATGCCCTTGGCTTGAGAAGTTAAATTTAGAGAGTTTTAAAGAAAAACAGCGTTTAGCTTTGAAAGAAATTGTTCTAGGAAAGAATGTCTTCGTTGTTCTTCCTACTGGCTCTGGAAAATCTCTAATTTTCCAAGCTGCTCCACTCGTCTTTGACCTCGTGATATCGCCGCTAGTGTCTCTCATGAAATACCAAGTTAACTTCCTTTCATCAAAGGGACATTACAGTTGATTTCACACAACTTTAGCCGCTCCGATTGCGAAGTTCAATAACGATCTTTGCCGACTTCACTGTGAACTTGCTTGGTTCAGTGAACCGTGAGTAATGTTTATGTCTCGAATTCAAATATTTGCTAGAATTGCATCTCAAACGAAATGTTTCAAAAAGTGTATTTCAAACTGCATTACTGGATACTGAGCCTACACAAATCGTGGATATAATTTTTATGAAATTCTTTAAACAGAATCTCGTATTTTTATTCAGTATAAGGAATAAGTACGGCTTTATCGCCGAATGAGCACATCTCAAAGAAACTACTTGTAAAACCGGTAACTGGAGTTCAAATGGCGATTCGGCGAGTGCCGGGAATTTTGGTCTTGTTTACTTTTGAGATTTTGTATCGTTTAATAATATTTGGTATCACTGGTGGGTCGTTGTGGATCGTTGTGGGTCGTTGTGGATCGTTGTGGGTCGTTGTGGGTCGTTGTGGCTGGTTCCGGGTTTTAGTAACTACGTTGTCCAAGAAAGGTTTCAAATTTCTGTCTTTGAAAGTCAGAAGTTGCACAGCAGGAGAACCTATTCCCTTTGTATAAAACCACTGAACTATTAGCGGATTATAACGCATTGGTTAGATATCTGAAATCCTTCTGTCAACAGTGCTATTGAATAAACTGATCAAACGACTGTCACAGGCACTGATTTGCTTATGGTTTTGAAATTACTCAGTGTGCCGTGAGGGCCGGTCTGAACCTAATTGGGGTACTTTCGGTAGAACCAATTTTAAAAGTATTAAAAAGAACAATAAATTGAAAACCGGTCAGTATAAAGCAAGACCTCGCTTGCGTGCATATGTACCTGTCTTATGTCAAATGTACAAGTCTGTACGGAGTTGCCAGGCAGCGTCAGTTGCTATATTTTTATTGGTTATCGGTTGTGAGTTTGATTGGCATTTAGTAAAGTAATAGCTAACATGATATATAGTTGTTTGTTTCTTCGCTTGTCCGCGCGAAATTCAAAGATCTATTCGTGCAGTACCGTCGTAGCATGCATTTTATGATGCGGATTTTGTACAACTGAGCCGGAATACAAGCCGAATGACTGAGAAAGATGTGACAAGCCCAAATCAGGTATACATGTATAGGTCAGGTAAGTATGGTGCAATATCAGACATCGAAGAAGGTATAAATAGATCAACAGTAAGCTCCACAAAAAACCCTACGAAACTGCATGCTAAAGCGGTGGTAAGCCGAATTTTCACCGAGATCTGTGGTATGACCCAAAACGTTCATGAATTCAACTTTTTCTGAGCGTTTTAAATAAGAAATACAAGGTTTTATTGACAAAAATGGCGCCAAATTAAATGTCCTTGTAAATGGTTCGATCGTGGAAGAGCTGGAAAGAAGACGTGTATACGTCTCCACTCCATTTTGACCTTCTGCGCCGGATTGAGGGACTCAGTTTAACATGGCTTTATTCTACTGAAGGATTCGACAGTATTGGAAAACTCATAAATTCGTTCGTCTTCGTCACAATTACTGCAATAAGTAACATTAATTCGCTGCTAATCAAATATGTAATATATAATCAAACAATGTTGATAACACATGAAGCTCTCATATGTGTATCTTGTCATTCTTCCATATCCCAACTGCTTTTAAGGTGACACGCCCGAAAGCAGAGCAACAGAAGTTACTAGGTGAATCGCCCGTAAATCTGTTCTTGGGATGTATTTTCCTCTCTGTAACTACTAAATAAACATAACAGTCATATCTTGCTTTATTCTACTTGATATTCCAACTGCTTTTAAGGTGACTCGCCCGAAAGCAGAGCAACAGAAGTTACTAGGTGAATCGCCCGTAAATCTGTTCTTGGGATATTTTTCCTCTAGCTCTATGCTAATGTTTTGATATAAATAATAGTATTTGTATTCGAAATGCGGTACATTACGATCGCTGGACGGAAGCGATCACATTGTAGTTGACTGATTATTTCCAGATAAATCCAACACACCTACATGTAAGTTAATTAACGTTCACACCCAATATCACCATTTTAGAGAGTTGGTGATTGAATTAAAGGATCCCCACAGCGAAAATATTTCTTGGGCAAAGCTCCTCGTGTGTGGTCTCTTCGTTATTTGCTGCTGGGACAGCTCCCTCACGAATGGAAGGGTTGGCGACCATATAAACATAGGTCTCTTCGTTTTTTGCTGCTAGAACAGCTCCCTCACGAATGGAAGGGGTGGCGACCATATAAACATTGGTCTGTTCGTTTTTTGCTGCTAGAACAGCTCCCTCACGAATGGAAGGGGTGGCGACCATATAAACATTGGTCTCTTCGTTTTTTGCTGCTAGAACAGCTCCCTCACGAATGGAAGGGGTGGCGACCATATAAACATTGGTCTGTTCGTTTTTTGCTGCTAGAACAGCTCCCTCACGAATGGAAGGGGTGGCGACCATATAAACATATATTGGTCTGTTCGTTTTTTGCTGCTAGAACAGCTCCCTCACGAATGGAAGGGGTGGCGATCTCAAATTTGAAGATCTTCTCGTCTTTAACACTTATCTTAACACTCCGACGAGTAAAAAGTGCAAGATTTCGCTCGTAAACTTCCACATGAATCATTGAAAGCGTCCTCAAAGTCGTCAACGTCCTCATGAATTACAAAATGGCGGTCTCTGAGTCGTCTCAAGGGATGCTGGGTACCGAATGGTCCGTACCGGATATTGCACAACTTTGCAGATTTGTGACACCGAAAAATACTCGTCCCATTTTAATACTCGTGCCTAAGGCCTGGGCACGAGTAATTACATCCTAGTGCAAATTACTGACATTTTGAAACTGCAGAAACTTTTATTAGTTTTCATTTCATATTTCCATAGACTTTTTTGCTATCTTAGTTCAAAGCGCTACTTGGATGTAAACACTATTAATAATATTAGTATAATAACAATAATAAATGCCTACTTTGACGTCACCGTCATTTACACGGGAGATTTTATCGGCGATTTTATTGCAACCACAAATCCCCCGTGCAAACTACCGGCGATTTAGCGGCGATAAAATTGCAGCGAACATGCTCGAAATTTTGTGCAACTTCGCGGCGATAAAATCGCCGATAAAATCGCCCGTGTAAACGGCCCTTAACTCAGTATTGCGAAGCTCAAATCACATTACTCTGAGAAATAATAGGCTTATAGGCACTGTTAAATATACCATCCAACTAAATTCACGTAAAGGAAATTTACTAAATGAATAATCTCAATGAAATAAACATGGGATTTTTAACGGAAAGGGACAAACTTTCTAAAAGTATAAAAAGTTTGCTTTTGTTAGTTTTAAGCCACGCATGTTTTCGGAGCCAAAGACGAAAGGCAACTATCGGCCAAAGGCTGTACATAGCTGTATATTGGCAATGGAGCAGGTCTGCTTGGCCGCGTTAGGGGACTGGGAAGGAGAGAGGAAAAAGGGGAGGGGATGGAAAAAGAAGGGGCGAGGAAAGGAAGTCAACAGACCATACCCTAAGTCATGGTCTCTTGAGGAAGCTTCTGCATTGAGTGGTTTGATTCGCTCCAGTTCGTAGTCTCGGTACGTCTTGTTTTATTGCTTGCTACCCGGCGATCTCTTACTGTAGAGGGCTGATTGAATAATGGGGGAACTAGAAGATGACATCAAGATCACCACAGTAGAAATGCACACCGCTGGACAGCCTCTGCGAATTATAACTTCAGGTTATCCCGAAATCAAAGGCGACACGATCCTTGCAAAGCGAAGATATGTCACTGAAAGAAAACCTCGATCATCTTCGCAAGGTTCTCATGTCTGAACCGAGGGGCCACTTCGACATGTACGGCGCACTCCTCGTGGAACCAGATTTGGAGGAAGCTGAATGATCTAGGAGTGGTATTTATGCATAATGAAGGCTACAGTACCATGTGTGGCCATGGAGTCATAGCACTGGGTCGATATGCCATTGACTCGGGCCTTGTGACCACCGATACTGGGCCGGCTTCCACAGTGGGCGAGATTCCCGTTTCTATTCAATGTCCATGTGGTATTGTCAAGGTGTTTGTAGAGCTAAGCGAGGGCAAATCAGGACGTGTTCGTTTTGTTTCTGTCCCAGCGTTTGCCTTCGCTTTGGATCTTAAAGTCGAGACAGAAAAGTTCGGGACTATCACGCTAGACATAGGGTTCAGTGGATCCGTCCTTGCAGTTGTGGACGAAGAGAAGCTGAAGTTGAAGTTACGATCTTCTAGCGCCAAAGATATCATGGCAGCTGGTATTCACGTTTTGAAAGCCGTAAGAAGGCAGGTAAAACTCCCTCAACCTGATCCACGAGACGTGGTATATATCGCTGGATGTATCATAACCTCAGCCGAGTGTAGTAGTGGAACCAACAACGTGTCTGTCTTCGCCAACGGTCAGGTAGGACTGAATCGCGCGAACCCCAATATCAGTTCTAGAAATCACAGCAATTACGTTCTTATTAAAATCTAGCCGCTTCGAGATCTTTGTTCATATAGTGTCGGCCGGCGTTTGTATAGTAACGGTTATGTTATTATTATTAATTTCGATTTATTGTTTCAATTTGTCGGAACCGGCTAAATGTCAACTTTATTTACATTCAATTTCAGACTCGTGTGTTGTCGTGCATGAATTGCTCGCTGGTTGCACATCGCAACTATAGTGAGGCTACGTTCTGACGAGAATATGTTTTTCAGTATTGGAAAACGAATTTTGCTCCATTGGCCTTCCGCCCGAAAACGTTATGCAATGTCTTACTATAGTATGGCCAAGAAATAATCGTACAGTGAGGACGCGTAAAAGAACTGTGCCACGTTTAGTGATATTGGTACCATTTTCTCGCCGTTCAGTATGCAAATATCGTACATGAATTGGCCATTACAAAAAAGAGCAGGGGACTGGGACCAAGTCCGAAAAACTAATTCAATAAGCATCATTTTCTGACAGAGCAGATCAAACTTAGCTAATCTGGAAAGTTTGGTGAACTTTGGCTTAATATTGACGATGCTAGAGGGCATCAAAGATGTACATTTTCCCATACAAACTCTGTATTTTTTTGCGTTGTCTACTGTCACTGTAAAATTTCAAAATTTCAAAAGTTTATAATTCCGACAGAATTCACTCAAATCACATCAAACTTTGCACATATGATAATTTCAACATGTTGTTTCATGTCATAAACTAAATTTCGTAATTACATTAATTCTAATAAACTCGTTCCCAGTCCCCTGCTCTTTTTTGTAATGGGCAATAGGTCACGCTCGTTGACCCTATGCAAAATGGCCGCTGCTAATTAGCATAATAGTTGTACATTTATGTTTAAAGTAGCAAAATGGTGCACAATGATAGCAAATGCTCCAAGAAAGTTAGTCTGTGAGTTTAAAGGTGAAATATTAAATTCCTGCGAAGTTATGAGTACTTTATTGAGTGAAAAAACATGAAAACGAGGCTCCAAAAGGCCTCGGTTGATAAACACATACAAAACTCTCTGTTTTTGATCCGTAATAACTTCTTGAATATTAGGTCTATAACAACCTAACTTTCCAATTTTGTGTATTTTGAAGTACTCTTTCCGATGACTGAAACAATTTGTACTGTAAAGGTTTTAGTTTGTCTATTTTAAAGACACGGAATTATGCATAGGGTCTATAAGAAGTTAATTCCGTTTTTGTGCATGGTAGAACTCATACTTATTACCGCAGACTTCTGTCAATCAAACCTCCGAACACCGCTCGAGTGAAAGCCGACCCGATCCCGAGCGCATAGCTAGCGCCATCTTTGAAAACGTCCATCCGAATCGTCAGTCAACTACGACTCGGAAATGCGGCTCGAAATTTGAGTAATAGATGACAAAACCCCCGAAACGAGTCCGTGTAATAATCACGAATTGTACTCGAGGTCGCGCGATTTCCTACACAGATGGATGCCGGAAAAATGTCAATCAGTAAGGTTTGCAAAGCATTGTGGTTAAAGAACGACCGCCATCTTTGTCTGTACAGAATAATAGTTGTCAAGAGAGATTAGCTAGCTTTCCGTCAGTTCACGTAGTATTTATATGTTTAGCTTGATATTATGAAATATCGTACAGTAAATAGGTCTGCGCTGTGTAAGCAGTAATTAATTCCAGTTTTGTGGGAGAACTCGAACAGCGAGGGACTTCTGTCGGGAAACTTCCGAACACCGCTCGAGTGAAAGCCGACCGATCCCGAGCGTAGAGCGCCATCTTGGAAAACGCCACCCGAATCGTTCAACATTGGAAATACGGCTCGGAAATTTGATTGATAGATGACAAAACCCCCGAAACGAGTCCGTGTATAAAAACCGCTGTAGCTTTGCGTCAGTTCACGTAATATTTCTATTTTTTCTATTTTTAGCTTGATAGGAGTCCATGTGGTACAGGAGTGACTGCCCGCATTGCCGTTATGCATGCAAAGAAGCAGATTGGGTTCAACCAACGGCGCACATTCCAAGGCAAAGCTGGTGACAAGTTTGAAGCAAGGATAGTCAGCGAAACACGATGTGGCGAGTTTGATGCTGTTCAAGTAGAAGTGAGTGGGCGGGCATTCTTTACTGGAACATCGACTTTTACTCTAGAGAAGGACGATCCTCTTAAACATGGGTTTTTGCTGAATTAACAACTATTAATAAATCGGAAAAAAAAAAAACAACAATATTTTCTCTTGCCCTGAATACATAACATACTAGTACCATAATTTAGCTATAAAAGTACTTTCTATCAGAATTTGATTTATATAAATTATGATATTGTATCAAATCATTTTAATAGTTTTTTTTTTTTTGGTATCAAACAAAGTAGACTTTTTAAAGTCTACTTTGTTTGATACCAAAAAAAAAAAAAACTATTAAATCAGCATTCATTATTAAACTAACGTAATCTACTACTCAAGTGTCGATTATTTTAAAATCAGTCAGTTAAAACTCGCTTTTCAATGAGAAGAGACCACATGTATAGCAACTGTACAAATATCTTGATTTACAGGACAACATTTTTAAATTTTACAGACATGTTTCGATGTGTCACACATCAAAGGTTTTTAAAAAAAAATATTTCCCAGAAAATAATCTATTATATTTACAATAGATATTGATATTAATAATACTACTGGGAGGTGCAGAGAAAAAAAAACCCCAACAGTTAAAAAAAATCATTCTGCACCCTAAATGTGTATACAAGATTACATGGCAATGAGGGTTTATCATGTAATTTCAAAACTCATAGGACAAAAAATGATTATCATAGCTGGAAAGAGCTCGTTGAAATTAGTAAAAATGTGAAGTTTGGAAAAGATCGCTTCACAAATTGAGAAGTTATGAATTTTCAAAAAATCGCCATTTTATATGAAAACCTTTGGAAATTACGCTGGTAGGCAACTCTTGCCTCCAACAAAGGTTTTCATACAAAATTTCGATTTTTGAAAATTCATATCTTCGTAATTTGTGGAGCGATCTGTTCCAAACTTCACATTTCAACGAGCTCTTTCCAGCTATGATAATCATTTTTTTGTCCTATGAGTTTTGAAATTATGTGATAAACCCTCACTTAGGGAAAACAGTCTAGAGTATCAATATATATATGCAAATTAGATTAAATTCATTGTAGATAGCTAATAAGTAGCCTGCGCTCGCTCCAAACTGCTACTAATGAGAAGTACTCTATTAGTGATGACGAAGAAAGCAGTTCTGAAGATGAGGCTGTGGCAGCTGGGATGGACACGGATGAAGATGATAACTGATGTGTTCATCCCAGAAACAGTTACAACACGATCTGGCAGATCATCCACAAGAGTATCTACAGTTTTCCTTCATTGAATGATACTGATATGTTCTATAGAGATGAGTATTCAATACATGTAGTGAGATTGGAACCAACAATTTATAGCTTTTAATTTTATCAGTATTATTTTAAAAGTGTATGGCACGTAAAACTACAATTAAAACAATAGTCCATTTCCGAGTTCCTTTTATCTCTGTTTCAAAACGAGTCTACGTGCGAAAACCTTTCATATGAAAATTAGTTTTATTTACATGAAAAAGGAAAACATATTTGCATATGAAAGGTTTCGCACGTAGACTCGTTTTGAAACAGAGATAAAAGGAACTCGGAAATGGCCTATTTGAGCACCATGCGAGGAAGATTACAACTTATTATCTGTTTTATCCTTATTACGCGATCATCGGGTATCTCATTGGGCACTTGGGCGGAGTTTAAACTTGCTGATTGTTGATTTAATCAAAGTCGTATGAAGCATTGTTTTTAACAGGCAGTGTTTGAAGCGCATATCAACGTGACTTTGAAAGTGACTTTGAAAAGTTTCGAGTTTGTTTAGACACCGCTGTACTCCTTGACAAATTAAAAGACGCGTTTGCTCAGGCTTAGCCTCAATCCAGAGAATAACCCGTGCAATTAAAAATGGTTTCTATTGTTGAATGTCAACACTTTCGCGTTCTCGTCGCGGTATTTGTGAATAATTTACACTGAATTGAGGCTTAGCCTGAGCGAATGCGTCTTTTGTCAAGAACAGCGGTCATCGCTTAACAACTCGAAACTGGAGTATTGGTCGGTTTACGATATACGCAGGTTTCAAGCTTTGAGCCATTCTTCACAATATCCAAATCTATGAACGGTATTCTGTTGTTAACCGATAATTCCATCGTAAATGTTATATATATTGGCATGGAGGCTATTGAGCGTAGATAAAAGACACTCTGCTGCATGCACCTACACCAGGTAAACCAGGTATAACCACTAAAGCCGTATCTACACGAGCAAATTTTCCTTGACAAGGAAAACTTGCTCGTGTAGACGACAAAAACATTGCCAATTTTTCCTTGTCAAGGAAAACTTGTTCGTGTAAATTTTTCTTTATAAAGTTTGCACTCGGCTACTTTGAATTGACGCTTCAGCGACTTTGCCTTTTCACCTTGGCGAGTTTGACTTGAGTGAGTTTCGCTTCACGCTTTTGCCAGTTTGAATTGAGCGACTTTCGCTTCAGCGACTTTGCCACTTCAGCTTAGCGAGTTTGACTTGAGTGATTTTGAACCGACAACTTCTGGGCGTTCCTCGCTGCGAAAGAGGGGAGATTGGTAACTAATTAAAATTCCAGCCATTCCATCTCTGTGATACTTCGAGTGTGTAGCAGGTGTAGTGTGGTGTAGTGTTGTTACGTACGTTTCATCTATATGGCTCTGGATGCCGAATTTTGGGAGAGCATTCCCTTAATAGAAGATGATATCCCTTCCATTTTTGCAGCAAACAAGGTATTGGAGTTTAAAATTTTAAGCTTACTGCATGAAGTACGTTATGAACTAAACTACCTTATTTTGACACAGATAACTAGAATATCACAGTTTATGAGTCTAGAACAACGTGACTTGGACATGATTGGACTAAGATATCATTCGGATAAACGGCGATTGTTAGGTAAGAGATCGATACACATACATTGTATTCTTCGTTTGCAACCACGTGGTATTTGGCTGTTCTTAAATTGCGAAATAATACTTTCTTTGCCAAATAAAATAAAATGCTTTAACATGAGCTTGTAGAGCTATCGAAATAACATCGTTGGGGCAAATTTTGGAACACAAGAGCATTTCTTTACAGAGCTATGGATGAACGAAGTTTCCATTCCAGTGTGTTTGTATAGCGGCGCCATCCCGGGGGAAGGGGGGGGGGGGATCCCGGGGGGAGGGGGAGGGGGGGTTTCTAAAATATAATTCTTAGATAGGGTCCACTTTTTATCGATCTGTCTTGAACAGCGTATGGATTTTCAAGATGCCACTATCTTTTAGATATAGGGTCGGGATTTACGCACCCCAGCGGGACACCCCATACACCCCTATCAAAACCCAGATCATTAGTACCCCCCAGGGGGCGCCATGAACTTCTAAGCATGTAGCACTAAAAACATTTAAATATTAAAATTTAAATTTAAATTTAAATATTAGCATGTAGCACTAAAAATATTAAAGTCCTGGACAAGTACATAATAGGTGACTCTCAAATGAAATTATTAGGCGTCACTTTTGATGAACGTACACTTGAAGTTTAATATTCACATATAGTAGAAAGGTTGAACGTTTACAAGAGAGAGCACTCAGTGCAATTTACTGTGATAAGAATATAAACATCTCCTTACTAGGGCTAAACTCGATCCCTACACTATCCAATCGTAGACTGCAAGAAATTGCAATAATTATATATAAAGTAAAACAACATATTCAACACGAGCAGATAAAATTTGTATCTTCAAGCGAGCATGTAATATTCTGTTTAGTATATAATATAATTATCGATGAAACATTTTTTTTTTTTTAAATAATTTTTACTATCTTCACACGTACACGTGAAGATACATGTAACATGTTATCTTCACGTGTGAAGTTATATCAATTTTTCGAAGAAGAGAAATATAGATATTTCATCGATAATTATATACCGTATTAAATATATTTTCACACTCTTAGATAAACAACAGAAGCTAGCAGCAAGCGTAATGGGATCAGGAGCAGCACAAAGTGGACCTGGTGGAGGTACATGTACATTTCATCATGCAGTTTATGTGAATCAGTTGACTCATGATGGAAGCTGTGTATATATACTTCAATGCTTTCAATTTTCTACTGTGAGTCAAAGTTTTTCCATGGAACTGGAATATTTTCTGTGGATGGTATCCATAGCCATCTCCCAGCGGCCTCATCTGATCCCTTTCCTTATATATGCAACCATCATTTCAACCCACATTGACATTCATTGTTTTTCTTCTCAAAAAAGGAAAGCGTACAGACATTGGAGGACTGGAGAATGGTAAACTTTCCCTTATATTTGTTCCAACACTGAATCCTTTGGTAGGGGAAGTGAGATACCTGGTATTACCCCCTTAATGCTTCTCCATTCAGTCTGCCCTGCTATGGACACGGTCTGTTTGGGATTGCAAAAAAAAAGCACGAACGATGAACGATTTGCCCATGCAATTTGCACCTAAATTTTAATAAATGATTTTAATATATCTATCTAATTTGCATCAATTTTCATAAAGTTTCTGCAATCGTACACCGTTAGAGAAGAATTTGGTATTTTTTATTAATAGATTGGATGAACATTGAGAAATGGCATAAGAACAAGCCTCTATTAATGAAATCAAAGAAATCTGCTTTGCCAAAGCAAAAGCCGGTGTTAAAGGTGGATATTTTGCTGTGAATGTAAACAGACTTTACCTTGTAATGTTATAGAGTACAGAAGTGATGACGTCATAAAAATAAAATATTTTCTAGTATTACCATCGTTCGCGCAACAAATTAAATGTTCAGTGTTGCAGGTTGCAAAACTTTGTTGCATGAAGTAGAAAGAGCTTCTACTTTGTGCAACAAAGTTTTGCGACCTGCAACACGAAAATGTGTTGCACGACAAGTTGCGCGAACGGTGGTAATACGAGAAACATTGCTCTGCAACTTGCAACGCAACAATCTGAACAATGTTGCACGACAAGTTGCACGATTTTGTTGCTCGTATTACCGCACCTTTAACAACTTTAGATCCCTGATCGTAACGTTATGAACCAATCCAAAATTAGTGATTTGTGGAGGGAAAGTATAAATTTCACTGGCCATATCTCAGCCGCTATTTAACCGATTGCTGTCAACTTTAGCATGTAAGCTTGATGTTCTTTCAAATTGGGGATCGAAAGTTGATAAAGCGAAAAAAAAAAAAAATTGGCGACGTCATTGACTTCAGTACTCTATTTATAATACGACTTTGTTGTTGTTGTTGCTGTAATAAATCACATGAAATAATGTCTCCAATTATCTTAGGAATTTCATGTGGCAAAAATGACCTTTTCAAGACAAAAAAATATTCAAGTCGAAAAAGGTCTAATACCACTTAAGGTATATATACACAGACTATAAATTATTTGTTGTGTTTAATTTTTATATAATCAGAATGTCTGCATTTTGTATATTTCTCAAATCATTAATAATTCATGAAGAGAACACAAAAAGGTGATCTTAAAATTTCCATCAAGTTTGGTGAACGTTTGCTTCAAAATGAATTGATCCAAAAATTGTTAATGATTTGTTTGAAAGAAATTAAATCAATATTATTTTATCTACAGCATGGACTGAAAAAAAGAAATGTTTTGCAAGCAATTAACACAAACGAAAGTTACCTCACATTCTTGTCTTTTTAGATATCATGCACCCCCACTTTGACAAATGTTCAATTGGCATGTTACAATGCCTTTAATGAGAAAGAAGAACTCCATATCCCAGAAGGAATTGTTATTATAATCACCGACAACACAAGAAAGAAGATGATTTCTAAAATTCAAAATGACATGCAGTTGCAAAAGGTCAATATCATTGGATATCTCTGCCAGGTAAATAACAATGCAGTTTTCTAGTCGGTTGCTCTATATTAACCACTGAGCTACTTGCCCTTGCTCACCATAGAGTGCCATAGAGTGCCACCATAGTAACCAGTAGTGTGGTTAGCATAAAGCATCCAACTAGAAAACTGAGGTCAATTTTTTTCTGAGTCCTTAAATCACAAATGTGAGGTTTGGTTATTAAATAACTTGAATTCACATTTATTATAATTACATACGTATATATATCACATCTCATAATTTAAAATTTTAATTTTAATTGTCTACCTCACAATGTACTGTACATGTTGTACAGGATTTAAAGCTTAATGCTGAATGTACTTGTCAAACGTTTATATATTTTCTTATGAACATTCAATGTAGGTTAAAGCAAAAGAACAATCTTATAGTAACGATACATGGGAATCTATAAACAAGTCATCAGAAAGTTCTGACCATTCAAGACAATCCCTGGAATTTGCTGGCTATTCCGCAAGAGCACCCCAGAAAATACCTTCTGCTTCCATCCCTTCTAATGCTTCCAATGCCAAACCTGATGTGCAGATTGTTACGAAAAACCGTCTATGGGACAAGGCGTGTTTTTATGACCATGCCCGTTACCATCCAGATAACATTACAATTACAGCACCTGCAAAATTGCAAGTGCACACGGACTTCATCCAAAAAGATGAGGATATTGCCTTTAAAAAAACAGGTACATGTACATATCGTCTGGATTTGTGTTGATGGACACGTATGTAAATATTATATGAAACAGTCTCAATAGAATAATAAATTAAACAAAAACAAAAAATCATGAGCTAGAATATAAAGTGCCTGCTTATATATATACGGTAATTAACATGAGTTCACTATGTACAGGTTTCCGCTGTATCTAAAATTCTTCCTTTGTGCAGATTTGTCCACAGTTAACATTGATGAAGATGAAATAGAATTAAAAGATATGATCGGAAAGGGAACATTTGGAAAGGTTTACAAAGGGCTGTGGAAAGGGATGCAAGTAGCGATTAAAGAGATTCCCAAAGGGTATGGCGACCCTGATCTATCTGAAATAGAAATTTGCAGGCAAGTTTCATGACTGTTTTCTTAATTACTGATCCTCTTATAGTTCTTTGATTTCACTTGTTTGCATGTACACCTATTCCAAAAATCTTTGTCCCCGCCGAAAGCAACAAGCAAGAAGCTGACGACCGCAAAGGGCATTGGGACTTTCTCCTTATTCATTTATTCATCCATAGACATTTTAACAACCTGTATGCATTTTCAAATGGCCGAATAGTTCCAAATGATCAATGAATGATTGCTATTCAACGCTCGTAGGGATAACTTCTCAAGTACCACGGATACATTAATTAATTAGGAGATTCCCAAAGTCCTTTGCGGTCGTCAGCTTGTTGCTTTCGGACCTGACAACGATATTTGGAATAGGTGTACACTATATTATTTTGTCCTTTCATCTACTCATGCTTATCATTCTTTTGTTAATATCAGGAGATTAAAACACACCCTAACGTGATAATGTTAATTGGCTGGGTGGTGACAGACACAGATGTCCTGGTTGTAATGAATTATGTTAAAGGAACCAATTTGGCATATGCAATTGGGCTAACCAAAAGCAAAAGATCTATTGAGGTAAGTACATGTAATAGAAAAACATGCCCACAATCCATTGTCACTAGTAAGAATCGGGCCCATATCCCAACCTAAGTTGCTGAGCAGAGTTGACCTTCACCAGGGTGTCACCAGGGTAAATTGGGTACCATATTTTGCTTTTTCACCATAAAATAAAATATTCGATTTTTAATTTGGGTACACCTTTTTCTGTTTTGACTAAAAAATCCGCTTAGCGTAACAGCCAGCGTATGCACTTCTGATATTAGCGATTTCCAAAGGAATACTATTAACTTTTTCCTTAAATTGGGTCTATATTTCAGTTACAAATCCTTGGAAAGGGTATGAATTTTCCAATTTTTCATCCTAAAATAGGGTCAGGGTTTTGACATCCCGGGGGCACACCCCTATCCTAAATTTCCGGTAGTACTCTAACATATTTGTTTAATAAGCACCTTCGAATAATTGCAATATCACAATAAACTCATTCCTTACAGCCCAACTTAACCTTTACAAACCAAAATTTGTTTTTTTTTTCTTATGGATTTTATTTCTTCATCACAACATTTGCAGATCCTAGATGCCAAATACAATGGCTTTGTGATGTATAACACTGCACAAGGCATGGTGTATCTACACGCAAAGCACATCATCCATCAAGACCTGAAGCCAGGCAATATTCTAGTATGTACAGTGTATTGTATTGTTTTCTGCTATTAATTTACATACTTTATTGTCATTCCTTTGGTTCTCAGTTTGACAATTTTCTTTTATAATCAATCTTCTCAATTTCATTAATAATTCATGAAGAGAACACAAAGAAAATCACCACCATGACCAAAGGTTTGGAAAAGTGATCTTAATTTCGAAATATTTGTAAACTTTTGCTTTGAAGTTCTCCAAGAATTCTTAATGAATTTTGTTTCTCATGTTTCATCAAATATCCAAACACTTTGAATTCAGTTAAACCCACTTCTCATGTTCCCACTCAACTTTTTGGTATAGTTTTTTTTATAGCTGAGTCTTACATTGGCTGAAAAAAAGCAACTAGTTCCTTGTATATATTGGAGGCATTATTTTGGCAAATATGAAGTTGAGCTGAGTTCATATATGATTCTGCTTCATTTATAAACGATTCAGGAAGATACTCTAAGTTTTGCTGAAACTTGAATTTCTCTGACAAGAAGTGGATATCATCATCTTGTGTAAGTTTGCCCATGTGTTTTCCACCTACAGTTAACCAAAACAAAACAATTAACACTTATTTACTGGCACTGGGGGAAACAGTGTTATATGTTTTGTGGTCCCAAAACCACTGATGTTTCCATGGGTGTAGGCCAAGGAGAACTTCAAGGACACGGGACCACAAAACATACTGCTTTCTCAAGGTCCCAGTAAATAAGTGTTTTATCATATACCAAGTGTCAAAGAACACAAAACAAGAGAGGACATACATGTAATAAAAGTTTTAATTTTTCAACTTTCATATACAAATAGGGCAAACTTGCACCCGGTGTTAGTAATTTCCAGTTTTGTTATTACCAGTCCACAACATTTTGTTGTCCGCTCAGAGCTGTTGCCAGGTAACAGTTGCCAGGAAACAGTCAAACTCTCACATGATTCCATTTAATGAAAGTTGTACATGTACATTAAGGTGCATTTAAGAGACCTGTAGTCTGGTTTACATATTGAATATTATAAGTTATCATGTTACAGTTTTATTGTGAGAGTTCACATTTGTAATACAATTCAGTTTAAAATGTGCTGGCATGTTACTACATGTACATGACTTTTCTTAATAATTAATAGAATTGCCACCAATATGGTCGATTTTAGGTACATGTACTACAATGATCTTCTCAAGCATTATCATTAAAGAACAAAACACACAAAGGGAATAATACAGTATACAATGGTGTAAAAGGTGCATTGGAGTTATGTTACATTTACAAGACTTTAAATTTGTGCCCACACACCTTCTATTTCAGGGAATTCATATAGTTCATCTGGAATCCCACTGGGCCGATCTCTTCCTTTTTGCTTCCTAATCCTGTGTGAATTCCAATCTTGTTTCACATCTTCTGACTCGATCTGCAACAATGGCATGTACACGAACAGCAGACATAGTCTAATCTGACCAGATTGGCGATCATGAAAGGTTTGAGAAAAAATGCTAGTTAGGCCTAGTTCAAACGCCGTACTATCCATGAGCCCATGCATTCCCTTTTGCAAATTAGCTAAGTATGTACCTAGAGTACCTAGCTATTGATCATGAAAAGATCCGGGCGTGTGAATCAACTAGTGGGATCGGCTGATGGAACTGTTTTTCACCGCTTGTTAAAAAATTCCGTTTGGATCAATTGTAATTCACATGTGATTATGTAATGTAAGTAGAAGTATAAATACGCCCAAGTAACTTGTATCAAGAGTCGGTCATACAGTCAGTCAAGTCGACAGTCAATTTTCAAGTGAATCAACTGAACTCATCAGTCAAAGAAGATTATCATCTACAAGAATCGTCTGGAATCCCCTCCAGAAGGAAACACTTCAAAGTATAAGTGAAGTACCACAAGTTAACGTACAAGTGAAGTACAACAACTTTAACGTACAAGAGAAGTACAACGTACAATACAAGTAAAGTACAAGTTATCTACAAGACAAGTATAGTATACGACAGTGGATATATTCGACTACAAGTCTGCTGCACCGCGTTATTAACAAATCTAGCAAGAGTATTTTTAAAAGCAGTCAAGCACAGCTACAAGAAGGACAAGAAACTACTTTGGACAGCGACCGCAGGACACGTCAACGTAAGACAAAATTGTAAAAAAACACTTAGTTAGTATCGTATCTTTACTCGTTTAATTTAACTTTAGTATATATATTTTTTTCGTTAGTCAATACTTTCTTTCTGTAATTTGAAGAAGAAAATCCAAGTCAAAGCAACAGATGAAAAAGTTATCACAGTCGAAGCAGACAGAAACTTGTTTGGGCGACTACTCATCGCTGCTAATGCAAGACAGATAAGTCTAAGAGATGTTTTGTGTTATGAACTTTCTCCAGTACCATTTTCACTAGCGCACTGCGATGGAAGTCTCAGAAAAACCAACAAGAGCGTCCTTTTCTCTATTTTGGAAAAAAATGTGTCCATGGCTGCAAGACTACCAGCGCCAACTCTAGAAACTACTTCAGTTCACTTGATAGATGGTATGGCTTTAGTACAGATGGTAAAAACTGGTGGGGCAACCACCTTCGGTGAATTGGCAGACAAGTACTTTTCTATCGCTACAGAACCACTATCGCAGAACGGCTGTGATCGACTTGACATTGTATTTGATCAGTATTGGGACAAGTCCATCAAATCCTGTGAGCGTTCAAGACGTGGATTATCCAGCGCATTGGAAGTGAAGATACACAGTCCATCTACTCCAATTCCAAAACAATGGGCCAAATACATAACCAATCCGGTAAACAAAACCAATCTCTGCATTTTTTTGACAAATGCATTCACCGTATTAGTTCAAGAGAAGCTGCCAATCAACAAACAACTAGTGATTGGAGGAGGGTGCAGTGATGGAGAGAGTGCTTTGTCCATCAGAAAAGGCCGCCGAGTGGAGACTATCAGAGAATTGAAGGCCGATCACGAGGAATCTGACACAAGACTGTTGTTGCATGCTAAACACGCCTCTCAGCCAGATAGACGAATTGTCATTCACTCGCCTGATACGGATGTATTCGTTCTCAGCATTTCTTTCTATGACGAATTAGGCTGCAAGGAATTGTGGTTTCGAACAGGAGTTAAAGACCGTCTCCGCTACGTTCCTGTTCATGAAGTATCCAACAACATCGGCAAGAAAATGTGCAAAGCTCTTCCTGCATTCCATGCATTGACCGGATGTGACTCCACAAGTGCTTTTGCTGGAGTTGGAAAAAAAAGGGGCTATGATATTTTAAGACAGTGTGAACGCCACCAAGAAAGTATGTCACTACTAGGACAACAACCCAACCTTACCGAAGAGATGATAGAACAATGCACTAGCTTTGTTATCAGTTTGTACCCATCCACAAAGCGAATCCCAACTACCATGGATGAGCTTAGGTACATTATGTTCTGTCAGAAAAAGCATAAAAGTGAGATGCTACCACCAACATCGGACAGCCTTTGCCAACACTTGAAGAGGGTGAATTACCAGACATTAGTTTGGAGGAGATCACTAGTTGGAGCTCAGGAGCTGCCACAACCCCAATGCCATGGCTGGAAGGAAGAAGATGGTGACTTAACTTCAGTTCTGATGACAAATGACCCTGCACCTAGAAGCATTCTTGAACTGACAACATGTAGCTGCAAGAAGTCAGCATGCAGAAGCAACTGTTCTTGCTCCAACAACGGTCTGTGCTGTACAGAAGCTTGCTTTTGTATGGCTGACAATGAAACCTGTCAGTCAGTCTTCTCTTCTTTGGAAGGGGAATATAAATTCCTACATCCTCCAAGTCGTTGCTATCTGTAGCCATGTAACGTTTCTTAGAATTTTACGCAACATTAATGTAAATGATTGTGTAAAAAACTTAAAACAGATATACTTACAGTCATTCTAACAAAGACACCATGGAGGCTGCCATGTTGAATAAATTAGCCTCGATTTGATTACCAGTTTCAAATCGAGGTAAATTCTAGTAAATAATGGTTATTTCCCATTACAATATAATTATTCGAAATTAAAAGACGCCTTATTGAACTTGAATATAAATCTCGAATAATTTTTGTTCTAGCAAAAACCGTTTTCCTACAAATTCAATTTCTAAAGCATACCGCAGTTTAAATTTATAGCCTCGTTTTCATGCTGTCATTTTTGCTAAAACTTAGCTTAACATAAGTTATTTTCTTACTTAAGATATATGTGTTCAACGAGATAGAATGCGATGAATTCAATCAAAGAAAGTCATTTGTACTATTCTATTGCGACGTTACGTAAAAAAATCATGAATATGGTCATATATTCACGTGAATGATTATATAGTCACGTGACATCTTAAACGTAGTTCTTGACAAGGCCTATGAACAGATCGATGATATGTTGTGATTTGAATTAAATTGGTCCAGTAAATAAGGAATAATCGATGAATAAATGAGTTTATTTGACCAGCCTCGTTTCCATGCTAGGTCGTAGATGACGTTGCAAAAAGTGCCCTTATCTCGAAACTGATACCACTTTTCGACTCCACGAACTACCTGACGTTGTTCAGGAGGTCTCATTGCACAATAATCCGGTGTCAAACCTTTACTGTGGTGTGGGTTGTACGAAACTTCGATTTTCCGGCCTCAGCTCCCCGACTACTCCACAGGTAGCCCAAGCTATTAATGAGAGGCTTGTATCGAGCTATATATAAGAGTTTGTATGGGACCTTAGGCTCTGGTCGATAATTCCGTAAATAATAGGGCAAATAAACTCTAACCTTCCAGTAGTGTTGTTTGTGTCCTTATTGATCTCTGGTAGCGATTTCAGGGAAATCCCGCGATTTTTAGCCGAGCTCTCCCTAAAAATCGCGGGATTTCCCTGAAATCGCTACCAGAGATCAATAAGGACACAAACAACACTACTGGAAGGTTAGAGTTTATTTGCCCTATTATTTACGGAATTATCGACCAGAGCCTAAGGTCCCATACAAACTCTTATATATAGCTCGATACAAGCCTCTCATTAATAGCTTGGGCTACCTGTGACTACTCTCCATTCATTCAGCTTTTAGAGGAAAGAACAAAATAATAAATAGATTAATTATTTATTATAATTTTTCAGCTTTAAACAGTCATCACTAAAACAATGTTGGTCAGAGCTTAGCAGGGGCGGATCCAGGGGGGGCATGGGGGGCCGGTGCCCCCCCCCCCCCCCCCCCCCTGAGTTGGGCCCGATACATATTCATCCACGTTTCCCCACCATTTCATGCCCAGAATGGATGGAAATTTCATTTTCGAGCTTCTAGATTTCATAATTTTCTGGGGGAGCGTGCCCCCACACCCCCCTAGAAGAAGGGGCCTTGTGGCCCCTTAGTGGTGCACCCCCCTTTCAAAATCTCTAAATCCACCCCTGCTTAGGTAGTAACGACCTATGGGGCAGGTTGCACTGCATATCGTTCTGTCTACAGATTATTGTTGGTTATTGGCGAAAACAAACACATTTTGTCCCAGAGAGACCTACCCCTAAATGCAGGGTATAATGCTGGATTGCCACCAGGTCTTGAATAATCAGTCCATAACAAAACAGCTCTTGTAATGGTAAGGCTGTCAGAGAATGGAGGTGTGAGAGGGATGGCTCGATGTCTACAGAATTAACTCAACATTAAACAAGATTAAATTAAGTAACACTTCAAAGATATTCATGTCTCAATTTAATAAACAAATTTTTAAATGTCTATAAAATATAAAAACTATGTACGATAGACAAGTCTGACGTCAATCATAAACATTAAATATGCCAAACGTGCTTCGATCAAACATGAAAAGCAGGATTTAAACAGCAACAGCTCTGAAAATTACATGTACAAAGTAAAAATCACTTGATAAGTTGAATTATTTGCTAAGTTCTTTCTCAATGTCTTTTACAAGGTCTAACGGAGCAGTATTAGGAGCATAACGTTTCACTGGAATACCATCCTTATCACACAGAAACTTAGTAAAGTTCCATTTGATGCTATTTGTGAGAGTTCCCCCCTTTGCTTTCTTCAAAAAGACATAGAGAGGATCAGCGTTGGCGCCGTTCACATCAATCTTACTAAACATATCAAATTCAGCACCTTGGCTGATGGCAAACTCATTAATTTCTTCATTGGTGCCTGGTTCTTGACTACCAAATACTCCAGTTTCGCGTTGTTTAGAGATGACCGCTATCTTTGACAAAAGACGCAGTTGTACAGACTTAACCTCGATTCAGAAACTTGTCCGTGCAATTCAAAAATGTTTCTATTGTTTAATGTCAACATTTGTTCGTGTTCTTGTTAATATTTGTGAATAATTTACACTGACTCGAGGCTAACCCTGTACAAATGCGTCTGATGTCAATAAGTACAGCGGTTTTACAATGGGATCTGTGAACGCGAAAAGGGACTATTGGTTGCAAGGAAAGGCAAGAATACTGTGACGAAGTCCCTCTAGACTGTTCTATGATTAGCTTAGTCACGCTTTCAGGAGAGTAGCGTGTATTATCTGTCAACACTATGACTTTAGATTACGTAAGATAGATGAATGAAACACGTACTTTTAGGAGGATACCTGACGTTCAGGATGTACGTTAGTAATATTTCTCAATGTCCACGTAATATACTTGTAATTATACTCTAGAATTATCCTTAGCTCTATCTTAAATAGAGGTACCAAATAGTTTGACATTGGGGGGTAGCTGATACCGCACCAAAAAATAAAAATACCGGATCTAAAATTGAAATTTGAAACAACAGTAGTAATGATTAGTTTGTTTGTTTCTTCAACCAAAACATTTTAATTTAAAACCAAGCTTTCGGACACATGGTCCATCTTCAGGGTGTAAAATGGTTCTTAACTTGCTAATTTCCTTGCTCGCGCAAATTGTCTTTTTGTTTGTTTTGTTTTGTTTTTGTTTGCGCGCGCTATTTGTTTACAACGTAATAGCCGTTAGTTTTGAAGAATTACTACCACTTTACACCCTGAAGATGGACCATGTGTCCGAAAGCTTGGTTTTAAATTAAAATGTGTATTGCGGTATCGTCCTGGGCTGCAGTAATAATAATAATAATAATAATAAATTTATTTCTTATATTGCGCAAAAAACATGTGAATGATCTATTGCGCATTACATTATATATATATACTAAAAATACTACGAATGCAAAACTAATGATTATAATAAAAGAGTTTTAAAAAGGCTAAGAGTTATGTATAATATTTGACAAAAAAGGGAACGTCTGCTCGCATATGGTAAAAGAGGCGGGACACAGTTTATTAATATTCTCCTTTAAACACTTGTTTACACTTACAACTTCATGATAGTGGTAATTGTCATCAACTCCCCACGCTCATCCTTGTACTTTTCCTCAAATTGACGGATATCACTTTCACATTCGTTCTTGAAAATATCCATTAATTTCTTCCATCTTGAGATTTTGCTCCGTTGCCTGGCTTTCTGTTGATGAGTCCACTGACACATTGGTGGTATATCACCACGACCATTTAACCAGAAGTGTATCGCATCCAGAGCACTAATTCGTTTTGGAAGAATGAATTCTGGTTCAATTTCTGAGCCGTCAGAACTGTTCTGAGTCATGGTACTGGAGGAACTTGTATCTCTGGCATCATTAGCAATAATAGTTGTGATGGGAAGTACTTTCCCCTTTTCATCAGTAAAGGTCTTCTCAAATTCCTCTACATTACCATTGCAGCGTTTCTTGTATATGTCATAGATCTTTGCCCAACGGGAAAACTTGCTGCGTTGAACTGACTTTTGAGCATCGGTCCAGGTTGAAAGTGGTGGGAAGTCTACACATCCAATTTCCCACATCTTTATCACATATGTTGCTGTGGCATTACGAGGAAGGTTGTATCTCTTACCTAAAATCATGAAATATGATTAAATAATAATAATATAATTATACAGTATGCATTTACCCTAACCCTGTAATAAAATAACAAATTTGTTAATTAGTCTCATGACACATTACATTTAGAAAGAAAGAATGAAGGAAAAGAATGAAGGAAAGGAATGAAGTAAAGGAATGAAGGAAAGGAATGAAGGAAAGGAATGAAGGAAAAGAATGAAGGAAAGGAATGAAGTTAAGGAATGAAGGAAAAGAATGAAGGAAAGGAATGAAGGAAAGGAATGAAGGAAAGGAATGAAGGAAAGGAATGAAGGAAAAGAATGAAGGAAAGGAATGAAGGAAAGGAATGAAAGCAAATAAACAAATAGTTTGAAATTTAAAACTACAGAAATCAACAAACATTAAATAGTGTTACCTCCATTAGTACTGTTGCTTGGACTCCCCAGTGGGCCGTGTATAGGCGGCACATCAGTGTATATTGGTATTGGCTCAATACTGTTGTCAACATGATGCTCAGTGATAGAATGTGACACATCTTCATCCAATGGGAAATCATGGAAGATTTGTACACCACCAACATGAGAAGTTGGTTCAATATTGTTGTTACTTCCTCCATTTTCTTCCTCTATTTTCCTAAATGAGCAGATAAGGGAGTAGTTAAGCAACAGCTTTCATATGACTGTGAAAAAACATGGCACTGTCATGTGCCGTATCTAAAATATGAAATTAACCAGTATTATACTAGTGACAACAACAACAACAGCAGCAACAACTACAACACCACCATCAGCAATTTAATAAGCAGCAGCAAAAACAACAGCAGCTGCAACAACAGCAGCAGCAACAACAGCAGCAACAACAACTACAACACCACCATCAGCAGCAGCAACAACAGCAACAACAACAAAAGCAGCAGTAACAACAGCAGCAACAACAACTACAACACCACCATCAGCAGCAGCAACAACAGCAGCAACAACAACTACAACACCACCATCAGCAGCAGCAACAACAGCAACAACAACAAAAGCAGCAGTAACAACAGCAGCAACAACAACAACTACAGCAGCAACAACAACAAAAACAGCAGTAACAACAGCAGCAACAACAACTACAACAACTACAGCAGCAACAACAGCAGCAACAACAACTACAACAACTACAGCATCAACAACAGCAGCAACAACAACAACAACAACAGCCGCAATAGCAGCAGCAAAAACAACAGCAGCAACAAACAACAGCAGCAACAACAGCAGCAGGAACAATAGCAGCAACAACAACAACAACAACAACAGCAGAAGCAACAACAGCAGCAGCAACAACAGCAGCAGCAACAACACCAGCAGCAACAACTGCAACAACAACAGCAACAACAGCAGCAGCAGCAGCAACAACAACAGCAGCAACAACAACAAAAGCAGCAGTAACAACAGCAGCAACAACAAAAACAACAACAGCAGCAGCAACAACAGCAGCAACAACAACAACAACAACAGCAACAACAAAAGCAGCAGCAACAACAGCAGCAACAACAGCAGCAACAACAACTGCAACAACAACAGCAACAACAGCAGCAGCAACAATAGCAGCAACAACAACAACAACAACAACAGCAGCAACAACAGCAGCAACAACAACTGCAACAACAACAGCAACAACAGCAGCAGCAACAATAGCAGCAACAACAACAACAACAACAACAGCAGCAACAACAGCAGCAGCAACAACAGCAGCAGCAACAACAACTACAACACCACCATCAGCAATAGCAGCAGCAAAAACAACAGCAGCTGCAACAACAGCAGCAACAACAACTACAACAACTACAGCAGCAACAACAGCAGCAGCAACAACAACAACAGCCGCAATAGCAGCAGCAAAAACAACAGCAGCAACAAACAACAGCAGTAACAACAGCAGCAGCAACAGCAGCAGTAACAACAACAACAACAGCAGCAACAACATCAGCAACAACAACAACAACTGCAACAACAACAGCAACAACAACAGCAGCAGCAACAACAGCAGCAACAGCAAAATCCACTATTATTAAGAGTACTGGCTTCCAGAAATAAATGCAATGATGTAAAAAGTACATGAAAAGTGATAAAAATGCCAGGAAACCAGAATACAACTGTAAATGGTCGATGTGATTTGTGGATTAAGTGATAGTATCGTAGTGCATGTACTTAGTGGTAGAAGTACATTTATAGATGTGGAAGTGGTGATGATGATGACAAATGATGATCAGTAAATGTAATACAGTGTAATACTAACTAAACTAACATACCTTGGGGTGCCAACTACTGCCGCAGGACTACCAATAGTCTCATCACATGAAGCAAATAATCTCTTCTTAGAGCCATAAAATTTAACTTCTGACTCGTCTAAATCTAGTGCATTGGTTTTGACAGCAGTTCCGGTGAGATTTGGGAAGTCATCCACAGGTCTCTCATTAGGCGTGATAATATTCTCAGCTTTGTCGGTAATAGGTGCACTGTTATCAGTAGTCGCAGCATCTCGATCATTGTTCTGTTGTGTTTCCATAGACTGTTTGTCATGTTGCTCTGTAACTTGGTTTTGGTCAGCGCTGTCTTGATTTTGTATATCGGGAGGACATTCAGGTGGAATGGAGATACTTTTGTCAGTGTTTTTACCTATAACAATAATGTCATAATGTATTGGTGTCTACAGTAGAGGCTATTGTATCAACAGTATTCCTTTTAGAAGCTAACAGGCTTGCAATTTGTAACATTTCAAATGGATATTTCAATGAATGAGTTGTCAGTCACCAGGTCCTCTCATTTGATCACAAAGGCCTCTGGGTATGCCAGGGGACAAACAAATGAATGAAAATTTTCTCATAAAATACTTATGGTTGAATGACTTTATTTTGTTTCACAGCTTCACGGGTGCTGCAGGAAACTGGGAATATATCTCCCCCCCGGTGAGCATGCGCTATAGAAAGACAAATTCGAAAACAATCATTCTCGTACTCAGAGTCCCTCGGTCGTTCCCTCGACGAGGAGCTCTGGATAAGAGAATGGAAAACAATATTTCAATGTATGAAACTGTTAGAAGAACGGCTAATAACAGGGCTTGCAGCTGTATCTTTATCCTCCTACAAACACCACTGCCGCGTGCATTGCCATTCTTCGCTTCTTGTTTTGGAGTATGCACGTTTTAATTAATTGCGGCCGAGCGCTGTATTTTGCCATTTCATGGGTATGCAGTCAGGCGCGAAAAGACAAAACATGTGCGTGCTCTCGTGCATTTTAATGCGAAATTAGAATTAAAATTACAATGCGCGAGTGAATTAGATCGACATTGGTTCGACGTTTGCCGCCACGTCGGCCTTTAGTCGACCTTCCACCAAACCTATATTTAATAGGTTCGGCGCGACGTTAGTCCGACGTTTGCCCTAGGCCTTAGATACATTTAGTCTTAGATCATTACATGGTAGCCGTACTACATTATATGTGATAAGCTTTGCTTCCACTCGGTAACAACCAGTCAAGATACCAAATTACAAGACTAATTTTATATATATTCTTAATTTGTAAAAATTACGTAATTCAGCCTGTTGGCTGCAAGGTAGTTTATTAATAAAGTATATCTATCTTCTTCTGTTGTTCACATTGCCAAACATCAAAACTATATCATGTTCATCATCATCATGTTCATCATCATCATCATGTTCATCATCATCATGTTCGTTATCATATCATCATGTTCGTTATCATCATGTTCGTTATCATCATGTTCATCATCATCATGTTCGTTATCATCATGTTCGTTATCATCATGTTCATCATCATCATGTTCATCATCATCATCATCATGTTCATCATCATCATTATTTCACATTCATTACACTATGTACTCACCTAGTTTGACTTCTTCTCCGTCATAAGGATTGACTACCGACACAGGTTCACACATAACATTCTCCAAGTCTTCTGGAACGTCCTGTTAAGACAAACAAGTTATCAATTTTCATGTTGATACCTCCTGAAATTCCCCCAAATCGCCAACACAACAACAACACTAACACCAACAAACACGCCGCCAACAACAACAAACACACCACCACCACCAAAACAAACACACCATCACAACAAACACACCACACCACCAACAACAACAACAACGACAACAACAAACACACCACTACCACCAACAACAACACACACCACAACACACAACAACAAACACACCAACAACACCACCACACCAACAACAACAAACACACCACACCACCAACAACAACACACAACAACAAACACACCACCACCACCAACAACAAACACACCATCACCAACAACAACAACAAACACACCAACAACAAACACCACCCAACAACAACAAACACACCATCACCACCAACAACAACACCGACAACAACAAACACACCACTACCACCAACAACAAACACACCATCACCAACAACAACAAACCAACAACACCAACAACAAACACACCACCACCAACAACAACAAACACACACACCACAACAACAACACCGACAACAACAAACACACACACCACCACAACAAACACACACACCACCAACAACAACAAACACACCAACAACAAACACACCACCACCAACAACAACAAACACACCACACACAACAACAACAACCGACAACAACAAAACACACCACTACCACCAACAACAAACACACCACCACCACAACAACAACACACCATCACACCAACAACAACACCGACAACAACAAACACACCACACACCAACAACAACACACCACCACCACCAACAACAACACACACCACACAACAACACCACACAACAACAAACAACACCACCACCAACAACAACACACACACCATCACCACCAACAACAAACCACCACAACACACACAACAACAACACACCACCACCACAACAAACACACACACCACAACAACACAACACACAACAACACACACCACCACCACCAACACAACACACACCACACACACAACAACAACACACACAACAACAAACACACACCAACACACAAACAACACACCACACACAACAACAACACACACACCACCAACACACCACAACAACAACACACCACACAACAAACACACACACCAACAACACACACACACAACAACAACACACACACAACAACAAACACACACCACCACAACAACAACAAACACACCACAACCAACAACACCACACCAACACACACCACCAACACAACACACCAAACCACAACACACACACAACACACACCACCAACAACAACAACAACAACACAAAACACACAACTACAACAACAACAACACACCACCAACAAACAACACACAACACACCACACCAACAACAAACACACACACCAACACACAACAACAACAACACACCACAACACACAACAACAACACACAACACAACAACAACAAAACACACCACCAACAACAACAAACACACCACACCAACAACAACAAACACACCACCACAACAAACAACACACCATCACCAACAACAAACACACCACCACCACAACACACACCACACCACAACAACAAACACACCACACACAACAACAACAAACACACCAACAAACACACCACTACAACAACAACAAAACACACCACACCACAACAACAACACCACCACAACAACACAACAACAACAACACACACACCACCAACAACAACAAACACACCACCACCAACAACAACAAACACACAACACAACAACAACCAACAACAACAAACACACCACACCAACAACAAACACACCACACCACCAACAACACACACACACACCAACAACAACACACACACCAACAACAACAAACACACCACACCACCAACAACAAACACACCACACCAACAACAACACACACACCACCACCACAACAACACACACCACACACAACAACAAACACACCACACCACCAACAACAAACACACACACCACCACCACCACAACAACACACCACCACCACCAACAACAAACACACCACCACCAACAACAACACCACACACAACAACAACAACCACATCACCACAACAACAACAACACACCACCACCACACAACAACAACACACACCAACACCACCACCACCAACAACACACACACACAACAACACACACCACCACCAACAACACACACACCACAACAACAACACACACCACCAACAACAACAACACCACCAACCACCAACAACAACACCAACAACACAACACACACCACACCACACAACAACAACACACACACCACCACAACAACAACAACACACCACCACCAACAACAACAACACACACACCACAACAACAAACACACACACCACAACACACACAACACACACACCAAACACACACCACCAACAACACACCACCACAACAACAACAAACACACAACAAACACACACCACCAACAACAAACACACCACCACCAACAACAACAACACACACACAACAACAAACACACACACCACCAACAAACAACACACCACACCACCACACCACCACACAACACAACAAAACAACACACACACCACCACCAACAACAACACACCACACCACAACAACAACACACACACCACCACCAACAACAACACACACACCACCAACAACAACAACACCACCACCAACAACAAACAACCACACCAACAACAACAAACACACACACCACCACAACAACAACACCACCACCACACCACCACCACACAACCACACACACACCAACAACAACAAAACACACAACCACCACACAACAACACACCACCACCACACAAACAAACACCACACACAACAACAACAACACACCACACACAACAACACACACACACCACCACCAACAACAAACACACCAACACAACAACAACACACAACACAACAACACCACCACCACAACAACACACCACCACAACAACACCAACACACCACCAACACAACAACAAACACCACCACCACCAACAACACACACCACCAACAACACACCAACAACACAACAAACACCACCACCAACCAAACACACCCACCAACAACAAACACACCACAACAACAAACACCACAACACCACACCACCACCACCAAACAAACACCACCACCACCAACAACACACCACGCTGGTACCTTGGTTCGTTTAATTATTCCTACTCCGTCCTCCTGGTCCTCATCGAGCTGCCGTCTCTTGGCACTCGTGATCGTTACCTCTTGGGAGTCGTTAAAAGTACTCGTATCGGTCGATAGTCTCGTGTTTAATCCTAGGGAGGAGATGGTTGATGACGGTGAGTAATAGCTACCCGGTGTGAACGTCTTGTCCCCTGGGGTGAAAGAACTTGCATCGGTGACAAACGATAGCTTAGCGCACACCCCACGGGTATCCTCTGGAGTTGAGAAATCATCGGGTGCAATTTGCAATTTGGCTTTGCAGTTGTAGCTGTTGGTAGCATCTGGGTGGTTTTCTATGGCTCCATCTTCTTCGTCGCTGCTTATTCCGGTGATGTCGATGTCATCTTCTGGAATTTCGTTAGTTTTATTCCTGAATAAAATATGAAATTAACCAGTATTATACTAGTGACAACAACAACAACAGCAGCAACAACTACAACACCACCATCAGCAATTTAATAAGCAGCAGCAAAAACAACAGCAGCTGCAACAACAGCAGCAGCAGCAACAACAGCAGCAACAACAACTACAACACCACCATCAGCAATTTAATAAGCAGCAGCAAAAAAACAGCAGCTGCAACAACAGCAGCAGCAGCAGCAGCAGTAACAACAGCAGCAACAACAACTACAACACCACCATCAGCAGCAGCAACAACAACAGCAACAACAACAAAAGCAGCAGTAACAACAGCAGCAACAACAACTACAACACCCCCATCAGCAGCAGCAACAACAGCAGCAACAACTACAACACCACCATCAGCAGCAGCAACAACAGCAGCAACAACAAAAGCAGCAGTAACAACAGCAGCAACAACAACAACTACAGCAGCAACAACAACAAAAGCAGCAGTAACAACAGCAGCAACAACAACTACAACAACTACAGCAGCAACAACAGCAGCAACAACAACTACAACAACTACAGCAGCAACAACAGCAGCAACAACAACAACAACAAGTACAGCAGCAACAACAACAACAGCCGCAATAGCAGCAGCAAAAAACAACAGCAGCAACAAACAACAGCAGCAACAACAGCAGCAGCAGCAGCAGCAGCAGTAACAACAACAACAACAACAGCAGCAACAACAGCAGCAACAACAACAACAACAACACCACCATCAGCAATAGCAGCAACAAAAACAACAGCAGCTGCAACAACAACAGCAGCAACAACAACAACAACAACAACAAGTACAGCAGCAACAGCAGCAACAACAACAACAACTGCAACAACAACAGCAGCAACAGCAGCTGCAACAACAACAGCAGCAACAACAACAACAACAACACCACCATCAGCAATAGCAGCAGCAAAAACAACAGCAGCAACAACAACAACAACAACAAACAACAACAACAACAAGTACAGCAGCAACAGCAGCAACAACAACAACAACTGCAACAACAACAGCAACAACAACAGCAGCAGCAACAACAGCAGCAACAGCAAAATCCACTATTATTAAGAGTACTGGCTTCCAGAAATAAATGCAATGATGTAAAAAGTACATGAAAAGTGATAAAAATGCCAGGAAACCAGAATACAACTGTAAATGGTCGATGTGATTTGTGGATTAAGTGATAGTATCGTAGTGCATGTACTTAGTGGTAGAAGTACATTTATAGATGTGGAAGTGGTGATGATGATGACAAATGATGATCAGTAAATGTAATACAGTGTAATGCTAACTAAACTAACATACCTTGGGGTGCCAACTACTGCCGCAGGACTACCAATAGTCTCATCACATGAAGCAAATAATCTCTTCTTAGAGCCATAAAATTTAACTTCTGACTCGTCTAAATCTGGTGCATTGGTTTTGACAGCAGTTCCGGTGAGATTTGGGAAGTCATCCACAGGTCTCTCATTAGGCGTGATAATATTCTCAGCTTTGTCGGTAATAGGTGCACTGTTATCAGTAGTCGCAGCATCTCGATCATTGTTCTGTTGTGTTTCCATAGACTGTTTGTCATGTTGCTCTGTAACTTGGTTTTGGTCAGCGCTGTCTTGATTTTGTATATCGGGAGGACATTCAGGTGGAATGGAGATACTTTTGTCAGTGTTTTTACCTATAACAATAATGTCATAATGTATTGGTGTCTACATTAGAGGCTATACTGTACGTACTGTATCAATGACTATTCCTTTTAGAAGCTAACAGGCTTGCAATTTGTAACATTTCAAATGGATATTTCAATGAATGAGTTGTCAGTCACCAGGTCCTCTCATTTTATCACAAAGGCCTCTGGATATGCCAGGGGACAAACAAATGAATGAAAATTTTCTCATAAAATACTTATGGTTGAATGACTTTATTTTGTTTCACAGCTTCACGGGTGCTGCAGGAAACTGGGAATATATCTCCCCCCCGGTGAGCATGCGCTATAGAAAGACAAATTCGAAAACAATCATTCTCGTACTCAGAGTCCCTCGGTCGTTCCCTCGACGAGGAGCTCTGGATAAGAGAATGGAAAACAATATTTCAATGTATGAAACTGTTAGAAGAACGGCTAATAACAGGGCTTGCAGCTGTATCTTTATCCTCCTACAAACACCACTGCCGCGTGCATTGCCATTCTTCGCTTCTTGTTTTGGAGTATGCACGTTTTAATTAATTGCGGCCGAGCGCTGTATTTTGCCATTGCATGGGTATGCAGTCAGGCGCGAAAAGACAAAACATGTGCGTGCTCTCGTGCATTTTAATGCGAAATTAGAATTAAAATTACAATGCGCGAGTGAATTAGATCGACATTGGTTCGACGTTTGCCGCCACGTCGGCCTTTATATATAGTGTTAGTCGACCTTCCACCAAACCTATATTTAATAGGTTCGGCGCGACGTTAGTCCGACGTTTGCCCTAGGCCTTAGATACATTTAGTCTTAGATCATTACATGGTAGCCGTACTACATTATATGTGATAAGCTTTGCTTCCACTCGGTAACAACCAGTCAAGATACCAAATTACAAGACTAATTTTATATATATTCTTAATTTGTAAAAATTACGTAATTCAGCCTGTTGGCTGCAAGGTAGTTTATTAATAAAGTATATCTATCTTCTTCTGTTGTTCACATTGCCAAACATCAAAACTATACATATATTTGACCACAGAAACGAGTGTAATGGAAAAAATGTCAAAAAGTTGAGGATTTCTGTCGTGTTTTCGAAATACGAGCGCTACTGACCCCGTCACACGTCATCGAGGGCGCGCTCAATTTCTCATTTGAAAGGGAGTATGGGTAGAAATTACTAAAACCTATAAAACTGCATGGATAGAATGATTTTATTTAACCCGCGTGAAACAAAATCTAATAGTCAAGGTGTAATAGTCAAATAGACACAAAAGAAAACAACGGAGTTAGAGACTACCAAGGTGCATTAGACTAATATCTATTTCACGGGTTGAATAAAATCACTCTATCAACACGACGGTTCACGATCTAGTTTGCCTCGACCTTAAACACCAAAGAACTTCATTTGTCAATGTTAAAAATCAAGATCAAAGCCGAAAAAGGAATGAAGTTTTGCAGCTACCCATGCCTTGTGAAAACAAAATTACTTAACCTATATTTGAACTGGACTTAACTTGTATTTACTCCAACTTAATATGTATTTGAGCTCCAGTCTTTGGTATTTGTTTGGTATTTGAACAGTAGTTGGCTAAAAGTGTTAAAACCCTTCGAGTTTTAACTTATGTTTAATAAGTAATTAACTCGTACTTATATTGAATAGCTAGCAAATGTTGTATAAGTACGGTTAAAATACAGTATCTAATATGTATTTGTTGTATACTTAATCCATACTATTAAGTTAAATACAAATTAAATATAACTACCAATTTGTGTAACTGTCTACTTAATCTGTATTTACCATAAGCAAATGTCTAGAGGTTAAAAATACACATTAATTTATATCTGTGTTGTACAGTTCAATGTAGACTTTTTCACTAAGTAGGGATTAAGTCTTTGATATTTTGTTTAAGTATTATACAAATACCCTACTTAACATGTACCTTAAAACTATTACATAAAATTACAATCATTTTAGTTCCTATTTAATTTGTATTTTCCATTATTTCCTTGCAAGTTCTACTTAATTTGTATTTTACTTGAATTCACAGAAATTAATTTGTATTTTACTTTCTTACTTAATTCGTATTTTACTTTCATACTAATAATTAACTCTAACATGTGTTTGTTAAAGGATTATCGGCACATTTCAAATTTCTTCGATCCCATTGGTCTAAATATTTGCGCGCTCATTTTCGGTTACGTGCAAGGTACAAGGCAGCACTGGTCAAAGTACCAATTTCATCAGAGTGTATCGCTGGATATAACTAGCACTTTAAACGTTTTATACTTAAAATATGAGCTCGAAATTCGCTTTGGTGTACTGGACGGTGGATCCATGATGCCAGTACAAAATATCAAGGTCAATATCGGACAAGTTAGCAGTCGCGGTGGGTACTACATAATGATACAATATGATCCCGAATGGAGCTATGGCTAGTCGAGCAGAGGAAACTTCTCAAGCTACAATTCTAAAGTTAAAGGTAAATTAAGATTCACCCAATATCTGCACTGTTTGATTTGAAACTCGTTTACTCGTGCATAGTATTTCCATTTGACTATATACATGTGATGCATACGCGTACTCGTGATTCGAACACCGCACGAACGTTAACTACTAGTTGGTTTGGCACTGATGAAAATGCACGGCGGGTCTATAACGCAGGTAGCAGGTAGCAGGTAACAGGTAACAGGTAGCAGGTAACAGGTAGCAGGTAACAGGTAGCAGGTAACAGGTAACAGGTAGCAGGTAGCAGGTAACAGGTAGCAGGTAGCAGGTAACAGGTAGCAGGTAACAGGTAGCAGGTAACAGGTAGCAGGTAACAGGTAACAGGTAGCAGGTAGCAGGTAACAGGTAGCAGGTAGCAGGTAACAGGTAGCAGGTAGCAGGTAACAGGTAGCAGGTAACAGGTAGCAGGTAACAGGTAGCAGGTAACAGGTAGCAGGTAACAGGTAGCAGGTAACAGGAAACAGGGGAGGGGTGGGAGGAAGGGGCTATCGGACACTCGATGTCATCACTGTGACGTCATCGTCAACGTCACGTTCTGATGACACCATCAACTACAATAAAATGTTTCCTTGAACCGATATTGTATCAATTTGGTTAATGGGGTTTGCTGGTAAAGGGATTGAATGTGATAATACACATCCATAGCAACGAAGTCTGTCAAATAGGTAAGACCCCCCTAACGGGGTTCCACTGTACATCCTGTTGGTATAGTAACATAAATCAACACAACAAATTTGGTAATGTCTTCAATGAATTAATTATTATTAATAATTAGTTTCTGAAAAGCAAGAATAGTAAATAGATATAGGTTTTGGCGGGATTTTGGTCCGTGTGACCAAATGAAACACGAATTTTTTAGAAAGGAATTTCGGAAAACTACGCTGGGGGTCCGAATCTGAGTTTCTCTACTAAGTTTGCGGTGCAATCATAAACGTGAACTATTAATTGATGCCAACGAGTTTCTTTCAGTACTGGCTGAAAGAAACTCGTTGGCATCAATTAATATAGTCCTCCGGCATGCGGCAGGGTATTAGCCCTGGCTATGGAACCAGGGAATCACAGTTTTTATGAGGTGAGTTGGATATATTTCGTACATGCTATTTGAAGCCTGAAGTCATTGATCCTTAAATTTGGTCCAAAAATTTGTTCGAAACAATTGTCAATCAAAAACGTTACAGTACTAAGAGGTCTTAAGAGTTAAACTTTGACGTTTTCAGATATATCTACGTGTATCTTACTTCGGATTGAAGGATTTAGAACAGCCTCTAAAAAGACTATTTATATTGCATATTTATTAATTTGACTGTTCATTCCTGCTTGCAACTGAGTAGGTTTCCCGACAGGGGACTTATTTTATCACTCGCTTTCACATATATGATCATTTTAGGCATTTTTTTGTTCGCTACCATATATTGCTTTTAGTTACTTTTCTCCTTGACGTTTTCCAATAATACGAAAAGTTCTCTATAAGTTACATGCCGTAAATCGTTTTCCAAATTCATCACTGACTTGCCTACAATGCCTCTGTTTTTATTTCTTTGGACGTCCAAAGTAGAATTGCGCGATTGTGGTCACTCATCACGACGTCTAGTACACGCGTGTCGAATATACGTTATTGATTACAGTTAACCAGACAAGCATGTATATAGCCTGCATAGAATGGCGGTTTTTAGGAGGGGGAGGGGAAGGGACGAGGGGAGGGGGAGGGTCGAAGGGGAAGAGAAAAAGAATAACCGGCCTCTTTTTTAATCCAATTAATTACCACGTACTGCTGTAATATGAGTAAGAGCGAAACGTCTGACAGTGACCAAATTGATACATGCAATATCGGTTCAAGGAAACATTTTATTGTAGTTGATGGTGTCATCAGAACGTGATGTTGACGATGACGTCACAGTGATGACATCGAGTGTCCGATAGCCCCTTCCTCCCACCCCTCCCCTCCCTTGTTTCCTGTTACTAGTTTCCTGTTACTTGTTACCTGCTACCTGTTACCTGCTACCTGTTACCTGCTACCTGCTACCTGCTACCTGTTACCTGTTACCTGCTACCTGCGTTATAGACCCGCCGTGAAAATACACAACGATACAATTTTTGAACTACTGTGATCGTGAATAATATAATTGTAAGTAAAACTAGAATCATAAAAACATATTAGTTAAGCTGAATCGATCTGTAAGAGCTTGTAAGTGTCGCGATTTCGTCTTTCACAGGCTTTAATTGTTTAATTGGTTACCGTGTTCTCGGCTGGCCCAAAGCACGATTTATCAGTGTGGCTTTCCGAATGTGTGCGATATGACTCTGGTTCTCTGCAACCCGGATAAATCACGTCCGCATGACAATTTTAATTTTAATTTTGTACCATACAAACACGTACACAATTAAATTTTAAAAACTTATTTACTGAACCGTATTCAGACAACTTTTCGGGCCTGAAAATTTTCCCAAAAATCTGAACAAAGTATATATAGTCTTGGTCAACATTTATATCGATAACTTTTTACATAAGTTTGAATAGGTTAAACTATATTCATTGATTTCATTTATATTTATTACATAAATACATCAACATCACTAATCAGTTAAGTACTGGTTACGTATATATATTAGAAGAGAACCCAAATACGTTATTTATATACCCGTTAGATCCCGTTAGATACATGTAAAGTATAAATGTTATAACACGGATTAGGTATAGTTTAAATACAGTAACATCACCAATTAAGTACTGCTTAAGTATGTATATTTGAAGAGGAACCAAATACAGGTTAATTGCCTATTAGATACATATTAGGGCTAAATGTTATATTACAGGTTAAGTATAAAAAAGGTAGGGATAAAGTATGCATTAAAGACGATTTGAATAATATTAAGTAGTGTTTAAGTTTATGTCAAAGTACAGATTAATTCATTTCGGTTAAATACACTTTAAGTACAAATTAAGACTGTATTAAGAAGAGATATTAAGTACATATTAGGTATTGTTTAAATACAGTAACATCACTAATTAAGTACTGCTTAAGTATATATATTTGAAGAGGAACCAAATACAGGTTAATTACCTATTAGATACATATTAGGGCTAAATGTTATATTACAGGTTAAGTATCAAAAAGGTAGGGATAAAGTATGCATTAAAGACGATTTGAATAAAATAAAGTAGTGTTTAAGTTTCATGCCCAAATACAAGTCAGGTATTTACTAAAATACACATTAACCATTAATTAAGTATGTGTTAAGTAGTTGTGTTAAGTAGTGCTTAAATACAAGTTAAGCACCAACAATTTAACCAAGCCGGCGCCGTTATTGTAATTAGTGCAATACCTTGTAATGCGCGTGTGAGCATCTTCCTATGTAACACGCGCAATATAAATATTAAATTATTATTAACCGTAAACCATATGATACACTGCGTGAATTAGAACGAAGAAAGGTAAAAATAAAACAAAATTCATGAAATCGAAATTCTAGCCCAGGGAACACTGAAAACTGAATAAGAAAACAATAGAGGAAGAAACTTTACTTCGGCCTGAGATCAATGATAACTACAACTATTTATGTAGGCTTATACATGTAATACACTTCTACCGGTTATATACTTTAGCAATGTACATTTTTAAAGCTATAAAAATGCAGCCATACTATGTACAGTATTCATAGTATGGCTGCACAGTATTCACAGTATTCACAGTATTCACAGTATTCACAGTACACTTGAATGGTATGAACAATTTCCCTCTTTAGTTCATGCAGAACTCATAATCATTTGACTTAATATGATGACATACAGTGATATGCGTGAGCGAAGACCTATGTTTTATTGCTTTGTTGGTGTCCCCTGGCATACCCAGAAATCTTTGCGATTTATGGGATACAATGAGTGGGCCTGTTGACCAGCAACTCTTCTTCTACTCATTCCTTGAATGGCTTAAAACATCAGTATAAATATATATAAAGTATCTCTTTTTAATACAATTCAATGTCACTAGTTACTAGCTTACCAATACTGGAGAGCAAACTTTCATTTTCTAGAGAGACAATCAAACAAGTGTTAGACATAATAATTTATTGTTGAAGTTAATGAAACAAGATACATGTATGTCAGTAACTTGCCTGCCCCCACCCTACAACACTGATACATCATTGCCATCATCATCACTGTATTTTCATAAATAATAATAATAATCTTTAATTTGAGTGGGTTTACAAATACAGCAATACAACAATACTGGTTTCCAATTTGGCCCACTAGATACAATAACTACTGATTATCATCATCAATATGTATCATCTACATTTGTACACCATGTACAATATTGAATACTCACTTGTTTCTGGGAAGTAATCTTCAATGAGATCAAAACCATATTTGCCCTTTCTACGATTGATTATAATCACATTACCAGTTCGTCAATAGAATTAAACACAGAAAATACATGTATAGGACTGTGACTTATAAATAATGATAGGCTGGAACAGTATACATGTACGGCAGAGCACATTTGGCCAATGTCATGCAAATACTGTATGCACATCTACATACATTGTACTGTAATTGCCGAACATGCATACATGTACATGTAAAGTCAGTACAAGTACATGTAAGTTGATGATGATATGGCATTTATATAGCATATACATATGTAATATACAAACATGGCACATTATATACAAACACTGTCCTACAAATAAATGTAGGCCCCTACGCATGCTGGATTTTACTGTACACGTCATACCTTCCAATGTATTCACAGGGTCCTGCCACATCAACTACACGTTTGTGTTTTTCTTGTTCTTTTACAGGGGTGACATGTCCCTGTGGTGACACATTTTCTTCATCTTCAACTGAAGGAATCATTACAAAAACGTCATCTGTTACTATTATTCAAGGTTATTCTTTAAATAATATAAGATTTTAGATTTTTTAGCACGTGCACGTTCTTACGAGTTTTATTGTAAGCTCTTTTGCGTTCTACGTGAATAAATAAATTATTATTATTATTATTATGTTCCACATTTTGGGCAGCAGCTTGCCATACATGTAAAAGCTGGTTGCTGCCTACTCATACAGATATTACGGTATATGGCGTTGTGTATTTGGTCATAGCAATAATAATTAATTGCCCAAGCTATATCATTATGATGTCACAGCTTGTTTACGATGGGGAAAGAATTGCCAAAAACAAGAGAAATTTGAACAAAATCTGCTCTGCTGAGATCAGTTTAATTCCTAATATTATTGTCTGGTTTTCAAATATCAGATGTAAATGGTTACAGTATTTGCCGTATTCCCGGCGTATGCAATCGATAAAATCGATGATCGATTAAAATCGATATTAATCGATAACAATCGATATCAATTTATTTATTGATATTGATAATCGATAGGTAATCGATGAACCGAAAATTTGTGACCTTTCATCAATTGAAATATCGATCAATTCACTTTATTCGCGGTAAAAACCAAACACCGTAGCTGACAATCGATATCAATCGATGAGGACAAAATTTGTGACCTATCGATTGACTATCGATTGACCGATACCAATCGATATCAATTAACTAATTTTATCGATTGATATCGATTTATCGATTGCATTTCCGATCATCGATTTTATCGATTGCATACGCCGGGCGTATTTGATGGCTGATACTGCTTTTCTATGTTCTACAACATGCATTTAATTGCAATTTTCTTTGATTTGTTGCTGTCAACCTCCCACAACCATGATCCTTAGCGTACATGTATGTAGAGTGAAATTTATTAAGGTATCAGGGTACCCCAAAAAAAATTTCAAACCACCGGTTTTGATTTTTTTTGAGAATCAAATCTAATTGAATATTATTTATCATCTCCAAAAAACAGAATCTAAAAATATATTTTTCCTAAAAAGTTAGAATCAAAAAACGGATTTTGGTTTCATTTGATGTAAAAAGATGTTGACCAGCAAGCTGTCAACAGTACTCACGCAACAGAATTTCCACAAAGATTCAGATGCGAAGAAAGTATCCAAAAATCGTAACTGCTCACTCAAAACATCCTTGAATAACAATGCCAAACAACTCATGGTCAAAATGCTCGTATTTTCCGCCAGCAGTAACTTTGTTTTCCTGCCACGTTGTGTTACGTACTGTAAGGCGATCTTCTTTTGAATGCCACTCATATGTCATCAGGTATTGGATCACATATTTGTGGTGGATTATGGACGCTTGTGTAAACAAAGGCGCCACTTGACTTTAAAACTCTTTTGCCTTTATTTCGGAAACAAAATAGCCATGAATCAAGCGCACATTTTGAGTTCCGGGTCAAAGGGATTTTATCCGATTTAGCTGAAATGTGGTAGATACTTTGTCAAATAAATATTCTTCAAAAATGTGTCTCCGAATTTTAATATTCAATTTCCTTCGAAAGTTATAACTTGTTTTGTAAAGTGTTTTCCAGTTTTGCACAGCTCGAAGTTTAGGACTGTATAAAAACGCAACGGGTTAATTTATCGATAAACGGAGACACTTTTTTATAAGCTATATCTCATGAGCTTATAAAGGTATTAGTCGAGAATTTCCGATAAATTGCGGCTGTATGGGACCTCGGCGATGATAGTGATGTCAAAATCTGAACTTTTTTACCTATTTCAAATATACTGTTTTTGTTCTAAAATCTAATTGTATTGAATTCTGCATTTATTCAGCTTTCAGAAAATGTATACTTTATAGAGGTTTTAACGTAATGAGTACGCGCTAGAGCGTGTTGCGTGCATGATGGTCGTTTGGGGTACCCTGATGCCTTAATCAAGTTTCAAGACTCATAACCTCAATTTCTATTCAATTACACACTGTCATGAGGAAATGCTGGAACCTGAAAGAGCTGTCTCATTGAGCTGAGCATTAAAGTGTGTAATTTGCTTCTGGTGGTATATGCTTAATTTACAACAAAATGTGCTAAATTTGGAGTAGTCAGAGTGACACTGGCTACTTAATTCACAACTCCATGTCTCTCTTTTGTCATTTACCTGCATTGGGGAAACAATCTTCAATATAATGAAATCCATTGTTGTCTTTGCGCGGATTGATATATATCACTTTGCCAGTGCGTCTAGGAATGAAACAAAAATCTCTACAGGTCTATAATATTTTATTTACAGTATATTTGTACATGTACCACAGTGATTTGAGGCGAGTGCTCTCACCACTCAGTCACCCTTGCTTCCCAGGTGAGATCTTTATTATTACATCTGCCAGATGGGAAACTAAGTCTCTCATGTGCTAGTTAGAGCAGATTTTGTATGAATGTGATCATATCTTTATTAAAAAAATTCTTGAATAGCAAATATATAAATATTTGAAAAACTCAAGCTTACAATATAATACAATAATAATTATTTACAATAATCTTATGTGAAAACCCATGGTACACTGCATGGCACGGATTCATTCAAAATCCTAAAACATCACAGTCACGGCACATCCAGGCCGTAAGTTTTTCACAGTCATATGAAATCTGCTCTAAGTGCAAAAAAAAGACACAAACATAGGACCCACTAGTTACTGTCCAGTTCAGTGAGACAGTGTACATGTAGCAGAGACAACCAGATCAAGGTGCATATATTGTACATGTAAAGAGGCACTGTTTGAAGTGAAGTAGTGTCCATCTCTAGAGAATTGTCTGTATTTACATTCAACTCTCTCTAAGCTGGACACCAGACCAGACGAAGATGTCTGTCTTAGAGAGGTGTCCAGTTTCGATGCACCTTTTCGTAGTTTCCCAGAATTCTTCAGGATCCCGTGCACGCAAGCAAGGTCAGGGGAGAAAAATATAAAAAATAGGCAGTCAAGGACTGCATGTGGCTACTGTAAATAAACCTGGGAATAATAATAAGAAGAAGAAGAATAAGAATAATAAACAAAAAAAGAAATAAACAAAAAAGATAGTCTATACACCCTATGCATAAATGGTAGAATCGTAAAATCACATTCACTTCGTTATTGGGAATATGTTACAGTAATATCTGACCATCTCTTTGAAGAGAGTGTTATCAAAAATGAACACACCAAATTTTAGGGCTGTACTACGAAATCTTGAAAAGTTATAGTGACTTGAAATTACAAAGATTTGTGCCAGAAACCGGACTTTGGGCCTACCAGCCTCGTTTCCATGTATTTTGCACCTTTCAAACGCTTATTACTTTATGATGGTTTCATTTTTATTAATGCACTTTTGGGGTAGTTACTAAACTGTGGATGATCTTTCAATCTATTATTTTACCTTTACTTAACTCGTTATTCTTTCAGTTTTTGCAAATTTATGCAAATTACATAAATCGATTTATGCATAGGGTGTATAACTACATGTAGTTACTGCGGTTTTGAAATGTAGAAGCAATATGTAGTTGGATTGATTCCTCTGTTGAACTAGTATGCTTGAACTATCTATGTATTAATACAAAGAATAATTGAATTTAACAATTGAACAATAACAGTTGTTATCAACAATCGATATGAACAGCATTGATATATCATTAGTGATTGAATATTAATATTAATTTAACAATGTTCTGTATATAAGATCGTTGAACTCAACTTTGATGAAGTGGTGTTTATTTATTTATTTGACTTCGCCTAAATATATGAAAACATTGAATATACAAATGTAATAAATAGTACACACACATTGTAATATTAAAATAGTAACTCTAATTTGAAGATAAATTTACACTCTAATATATACATGTACTATGATTTTATGCTATTTTGCACCCGAAACCAGACACATCTCTCGTGTGTAAAGATTTGTTCAGGTTTCACAGGCTCACCACCCTGTGTTTGTGTATTGGGCTTCCTGTGTCTTATTTGATCAACAAAAGCATGCAGATACCATTATGGCCGTAAATCACTATCCTTTTGATACCTTGAATTTCTAAAACTGCTTTCTAAATAAAGATTAATATCTACTTGAGTCCTGTATGTCATTTAATACTTCCAACCCATTAGACATAACAACACAGTTTTGTGGAGTAATGGGGAATGGGAATTAGGTCTCCATCTGCTGCAGCAGATCCATGCTCACGCATAATTGGCATACTGGTCAGTGCATGACAAAGAGAGGTGATAATCCTCTCTCCAGTGATATCCCTCGGGTCGCCGGGGTGTAACTCACATACTACCCCTACCGATGATAATCCCCTGGGTCGCTGAGGGGTGTAACTCACATACAACCCCTACTGAGGGTGATAAGGGTGTAACTCACATACAACCCCTTCATTGATAATAAACCATAAGTCTATGGGGCAAAAGTGACCAGTATGGGAGCACTAATCCCCAACCCGTGATTTTATTAAAACATACTAAGATAAAGCTCTGCTACATCATTGAGCATGAAGTTAACAATATAGTTGACATTGTCCATCTCCTACCATTGCTGAGATTGTCAGAGTTCATGATGTCCATATATGCAACCGCTATTGGCTGCTTATAACTGTAACTATCTTGTGCCTTATTACTAATTGTGCCATATGCTACTAGAACAAAAGGGGAGGGTGGGAGGAAATTACGTGTATATCGATAGCTGTTTTGATCGGAATGGACTGCAATCGACAACGCAAACATGCCACAACATGGACTGACAGCCTGGCATGCTGTGACATGATTGGCTGGTGCAGTTAAACCATGCCAGGACATGTGATACCATAAGTGACCCTTGTACCCTTGTAATTGTCCTAATAGTATATTGCATTACAGTGTTTACTTTGAACAAAGCCTGCTTCGTTGCTGGTCAATTATTAGTTTACATTCCATTGAATCTAATATGCGTCCATTTAATTAAAGCTAATGGTTGTATTATTAACTTTAATTTATATGAATATAAATTGGCTTTATTTAGCGATTAGAACGGGATTTAAGAGTTTTGGGACTAAGACTAAACGAGAGCCGAATCTGTCTGAATCGAATTCGAAGTGTTTGTTTGTGTCTCGTATAAAGACATTTGTTCCTCGAAGAGAATTACTTATAGTAATAACTTGACACTTTAACAGGTTCACATGGAGGTGCTCGACTGCACAACTGACCAGTCGATCAGTCGATCAGTCCACAGCTATTTATAAAAGACCGAACAAATACAATCGATATTCACGGCTGGAAAATAATCTCAACAAACCGTCACTATGTGACACTATGTCACTGAAAAACTTGAAAACATCTTTATGAACAAACACTTGACACTTTGTACGAGAGATGTGTCTTGTTTATGGTGCAAAATAGCATAGAATAATAGTATATTAATTTAGAGGTGTAAACTTACCCTTCTAAACAACGCGTTCACGAAGCGAAAAGCACATGAAAAATTAAACCAACGCGTGAAGTAGAGCATTTTGAATCGATAAAACGTCGACAACCACACGAGAGATCACGAAAATAGCAGATAACTTTCCGAAAGCTGCCGAAAGAGCTGATAGTCACGAAAATCCTACGAAAATCCTACGAAAATATATCGGAGACCACTGGAGAAACGTCGGCGAACGTCGGCTATATCGTCGATGACTTATTCGCTGTTCGTCGCCCAGTGTTCGATTGATAACAATCGCTTCCGAAGGCTATCCGAAGATTAGTTACGGACTTACTTATTTACTTACTTACACACTCGATGACATAGTGGCTACTCTTCTTACGAAGGAGTAGCCACAAAAATGGTCCCTGAATCAAAGCTAAAGTGCATGTGTACATGCATGTATGTTTACAAGCAATGGCAAATTCATCCATACCTTCCAATATAGAAATGTCCCTTCTTCTTATCCTGGGAGTATATATAATGACATAATATGAATGTCAAGTTTTCTGTTTTAGAAAAAAATTAAAGCAAGCAAGTTTGTCTGTTATGAAAATAATTGTAGTTTTACCACAGGAAACCCAGGCTGTATATCTGTCTGGGTCTTGATGTAAATTATAGTAAAATACAGTAAATGAATGATAGCTTCTAAATAAAGTGTATTTCACATATACATACTGTCTTGTCTTCATTTTGCCTCGTTTCGGTCGATTTTGACGTGTTTTGGCTCCTCTAACTCTCCCCTCCATATATAATGAGAAGGACGGAACATCGAGTCTCAAATCACTACAGGTCACGCGCGATACTCCTCGATTTCTCTCCTGAAAATGTATTCCCTGTCAATTCAAACAACCTCAGGTGAAAGAATGATAAATATGGATTCCTCGAAAGTGAGTCACGACAAGAAAAAGCATCGGATTCATTCTGGAATCCTTCGAAGAATCCATAACATACAGCCATTTTCATCTGGAGTTCCCGTTTGCTATCCACGGAAGTAAACGGATAGACAAATTATACACATCTAGGGGTGGGTACAATATGAACAACCCATCCGAAATCGACAACAACATGACAACCCGTGCATGGAAAACCCCGCAAAATTCCAGCGTTTATAGCGAGATTCAAAACGTTACTTTATCGCATTTATAATGATAATTATTCGATATTGTCAAATACAAAATGCTGTCTACGCTGAAGCGGAAAGATGAAGAATGCCATGATGTAAAATATATTATTGAATCGAACGGTTGTAACTTCAAACTTACCAGGCTTTCAAAGATACATAAAAAGGAACTAAAACTTTTTCGCCTTTACTCTTCTTCTTCGGAACATTTCCATGGCATTCTTCATATTTCCGCTTCAGCGTAGACAGCATTCAGTGTATTTGACAATATCGAATAATTATTATTATAAATGCGATAAAGTAACGTTTTGAATCTCGCTATAAATGCTCACGGGTCGTCATGTTGTTGTCGATTTCGGATCTACCCACCCCTAGATGTGTATAATTTGTCTATCCATTTCTTACTTTCGATAGTCCCCACGAGTGAAATATTTGAATTGTCTGTGTCCTTTTGTCCAATCAGGTCCGAGCGCCAAAGCACGCTGGGATTTCGTGTGGTGTAACGTTTACTTCCGTGGATAGCAAACGGGAACTCCGGATGAAAATGGCTGTATGTTATGGATTCTTCGAAGGATTCCAGAATGAATCCGATGCTTTTTCTTGTCGTGACTCACTTTCGAGGAATCCATATTTATCATTCTTTCACCTGAGGTCGTTTGAATTGAAGGGGAATGCATTTTCAGGAGAGAAATCGAGGAGTATCGATCGTGACCTGTAGTGATTTGAAACTCGATGTTTCCGTCCTTCTCATAATATATGGAGGGGAGAGTTAGAGGAGCCAAAACACGTCAAAATCGTCCGAAACGAGGCAAAATGAAGACAAGACAGTATGTATATGTGAAATACACTTTATTTAGAAGCTATCATTCATTTACTGTATTTTACTATAATTTACGTCAAGACCCAGACAGATATACAGCCTGGGTTTCCTGTGGTTTTACAAAAGAAAATCAGCCACTAAGTTCAGTCGCTTTAAATTTCTCTAAAATATATGACAGTGACACAAAATCAGCCACTAAGTTCAGTTGCTTTATTTTTCTCTCGACATAGTACCCTCGACATATTACCCTCGATCGACATAATGCCCTCGACTCTAGCCCTCAACTTGGTACCCCAGGTTGAACATCTTGATAAGATCTTGTAAGATCTTACAAGATCTTGTAGGATCTTGCATGATCTTGGCAAATCTTGTTTGATGACTTCCAAGATATTGATATACCAAGATCTTGGGAATATCTTGGCAAGAACATGCCAAGATCTTGGTAAGATCTTTCCAAGATTTCGTCCATAAGATCTTGCCAAGATCACTCCATGATCTTACCCTGATCTTGGAATGATCTTAGCAGATCTTATCATGATCTTGGCATGATCTTGTTTCACAATTTCCAAGATCTTATCAAGATCTTTCCTAAGATCTTGCCAAGATCACTCCATGATCTTACCCTGATTTTGGCATGATCTTAACATGAACTCACATTCTGATCTTGTCAAGATCTTGAAAGGATCTTATTATAATCTTGGCATGATCTTGATTCAGAATTTTCAAGATCTTATCAAGATCTTTCCTAAGATGTTGCCACGATCACTCCATGATCTTACCCTGATCTTGGCATGATCTTAACATGAACTCACATTCTGATCTTGTCAAGATCTTGAAAGGATCTTATTATAATCTTGGCATGATCTTGATTCAGAATTTTCAAGATCTTATCAAGATCTTTCCTAAGATGTTGCCACGATCACTCCATGATCTTACCCTGATCTTGGCATGATCTTAACATGAACTCACATTCTGATCTTGTCAAGATCTTGAAAGGATCTTATTATAATCTTGGCATGATCTTGATTCAGAATTTTCAAGATCTTATCAAGATCTTTCCTAAGATCTTGCCAAGATCACTCCATGATCTTACCCTGATCTTGGCATGATCTTAACATGAACTCACATTCTGATCTTGTCAAGATCTTGAAAGGATCTCATCATAATCTTGGCATGATCTTGATTCATAATTTCCAAGATCTTATCAAGATCTTTCCGAAGATCTTACCAAGATCACTCCATGATCTTACCCTGATCTTGGCATGATCTTAACATGAAATGACTTCCTGATCTTAATCAAGATCTTGATAGGATCTTAGCGTGATCTTGACATGATCTTGTTTCAGAATTTCCAAGATCTTAACAATATTTTTGATTTTTATTCCATTCACACCATATTTTTAAGGTAGAATATAGTGCTAATAGCAAAATTTTCCAAATAATTCCAAGACATGCAATTAAATTGCTGGGAATTTTTGAGAATATTTTCTCTGTGATTTTCATTGGTTGAGAGACGACTTACGTCACTGCAGATAACTTCCTACGAATAAGTGTTTTCGTTCTACTCGACAATGGCACCTCGATTTTTCCAGAGTTGTTGCTTTATTATTTAGGTGAGAGAAAATAACGTGAATGATAAAACAATAATTATTGAACTCGGTTTTTGCAAAATAACGTGATTTTGTCTCACAGATAATTATTTGCCTCTGCCTTCGGCATATACATGTAATTATTAGATGCTCGTCACCGACAAATCACAATATTTTGCTCAACCTCGTCCAATAATTGCTAATTATTCCACTCGTGCATCAATTTACCATATAAGGTAGGCCAAGAGACCACACAAAATATGACAGCGTATTACACAGTACTCCATCGGTTGTAAAGTGCATTGAGACAATGTGAAATGCGCTATATATATACATTGTAAGAACCAACATTATTATTACTCAGACACTAAAGGAGGAATTAAGTGACCGAGTTAGAAAATGGGCGTTTTTTGTTGTTGTTGTTGTTGTTGTTATAGGCTTCGGAATGAAGAAAGCATGCGAAGAATGTGATCATATCGGTCAGGAATGTCTGTTCCAGGGTTTCGATTGGCTGAAAACGGGGGCGATGATATCTGAACTCTAATGAAGTAATTATATGCTCAAACAGGTCAAACATAGGGTTATCGATAGAAGTGCTAACTCATTGTTTCACGACTACCGATTAGAAGTGCTCAGTGTGTAGAAACTCGTGCTGTATCGTGTGAGAGAGAGGCAGTTGTGTTTAATATGCAGAAGAGAAATGAAGAAGCATGATTGACTGAAAATAGTGCTATTATATTGAAGCCTTTGTAAGCTTAAATATATTAAACAAAAACAAACGCGCCTTGAAGGGCGTTATCAGAACCATCTGACCTATGCAACCTCAAGACGTACCACGTATGATATCTTTATCTATGATCACCGACAAATAGTCTCTGTATATGATCAAAGAACAGGGTCAAGTATCGGAGATTGTCACGGAAGAATGACTCTATAGACCTTTTGCTTAGCCTCACTCTGACTCAATAAAACAATGACATCGTTGGATAGATCTTTTGTTTCGTTGAGTCAGAGTGAGGCTAAGCGTGTATCTGCTCTGCATATGATTAGTGGCTTTATGCAAAAGGTCTATAGTCTCTTCTCTTCGTCTGTCAATTTTGAGATACCTGTGGCTTGTTCTACCAATGGCGTGTGTTGGTGAGCAAAGATAGAGATCTACTTGTCATAATGTCTGAGTATACGCTCATTGAGCGACTTGTTGTTTTAATGCTGCTAAACTGAATAGTGTTGAAGTCGGCGGCTCGGATCTTTATGGCCGATAAAACACAGGCTCATTTCACATACAAACACATATGCCAATTCGTGTGGGCCAACTCTGAAAGATATCGTTTCATCACAGGTAGCCCAAGGTATCTACATGTATGAGAGGCTTGTTATCGAGCTGTATATATATGTTGTAGTTAATCAATATGGATTCTGGTACAATTTGTTTTGAACTGGTACAATTTGTTTTGAACTGGTACAATTTGTTTTGAACCGGTACAATTTGTTTTGAACTGGTACAATTTGTTTTGAACTGGTACAATTTGTTTTGAACCGGTACAATCTGGCATTCTTAAAAGGGATTTTATTTTGGGGACTCATTAAAAAAACAGGGGCTTGGATTTTTTTAGGGGGTTCTCAAAAGAACTAGACGACTTCCTGGCACCGACCCCTCCCTTCATTCTCTCCCTACCTACCCCTCCTTTCCTTTCCTGTCTGCCTACATTAATTCTGTCTATCTGTCTATTTAATACCATATTAACATATTTTTTTCAATTTTTTTCTTACCTTGTCTGGGACTCGAACTCCGAACTCTGACTGTAGACCAGCGTTGACCAGCGCATTAACCAACTATGCCATCGAGGATTTCGATGTCGGTTTAGCATCACATTTACATTTTATTAATTAATGTTATTCATTTTCTATTACATCATTATGTCATTTAAATTCACGCATGCATGCTAGATCAAAACGTGGACTTGGCAATATGGCGGATCACGAACCATGGGTTGATCGTGAGGCTTTCTAACGAGAAATTAAAACCTGAAACAGGAAACTAAAAGTAAAAATTCGCTTGTGATTTTCATATTTGAAGACAAATTTTATGACAAGGCAAAGAAATTTCTAAACCGTCAAAGCGTACCTGTCTTGTTCTATAGTGGCACCTGGGCGCGAGTTGAGTTGAGCCGGTTCGTTCTCTCCCTTGCTTCAATGAATTTTCTCCTATGGTACTCCGGTTTTCCTCCCTCAGTAAAAACGAACTAGTGAGATGAGTGTTGGGTGTACAGAATATATAATGTAGTAAGAAGTGAGTGTGAGAGTCAGTCTTGTCCCCACTAGTTAGCCATACTGATATCAACACTTGACACGTTAAACATGATATTTATTTATTTGTATTCACATCAACGCGTGCCTGTATTGCTCTCTAGTAGAACGAAGTAGGTTGTATTCACGTCAACGTGTCAACGCATCCCTGTCTTGCTCTCTAGTAGAACGAAGCAGCTTGTATTCACGTCAACGTACTCGAACGTACATGTACCTGTCTTGCTCTCATAGTATAGTAGAACGAAGCAGATTGTATTCATTCCTACCAAGTCTACCCCAATACTAACCCTAAACCTAACCCCAAGGTACTTCATGATTTTAATAAAATACAAAGTCTTCCCCAATACTAACCCTAAACCTAACCCCAAGGTACTTCATGATTTTAATAAAATACAAAGTCTTCCCCAATACTAACCCTAAACCTAACCCCAAGGTACTTCATGATTTTAATAAAATACAAAGTCTTCCCCAATACTAACCCTAAACCTAACCCCAAGGTACTTCATGATTTTAATAAAATACAAAGTCTTCCCCAATACTAACCCTAAACCTAACCCCAAGGTACTTCATGATTTTAATAAAATACAAAGTCTACCCCAATACTAACCCTAAACCTAACCCCAAGGTACTTCATGATTTTAATAAAATAGTTCAAAACAAATTGTACCAGTTCAAAACAAATTGTACCAGTTCAAAACAAATTGTACCGGTACAAAACCAAATTGTACCAGAATCCATATTGAACTACAACATATACATGTAAGGCTTTGTATGGGACCTTAGGCTCTGGTCGATAACTCCGTAAATAATAAAGCCGATAAATTCTAACCTTCCTGTAGTGTTGTTTGTATCGTTGTTGATCTCTGGTAGCGATTTCGGGTCATTCCGGCGATTTTTAGCTCTGTTAGCTGAGCTCTCCGCCCACTACTTAGTTACTTAGTAGTGGGGGGAGAGCTCAGCTAAAACTGAATCGCCGGAATGACCTGAAATCGCTACCAGAGATCAACAACGACACAAACAACACTACAGGAAGGTTAGAGTTTATTGGCTTTATTATTTACGGAGTTATCGACCAGAGCCTAAGGTCCCATACAAAGCCTTATATACAGCTTGATAACAAGCCTCTCATAGATACCTTGGGCTACCTGTGGTTTCATTCAGTAACAAAAACAAATTGTCATTCATTGTCATAAATGTCCGAGTCTACGCTTATTGAGCGTCTTGTTATCATAAATGTTATATACATTTATTTATAAGTACATTAATTACACCAACTGTTAATAATGGTAATTGAACTGAGTGGAGTGCAATTTGGTCTGAAATCAAACGCGCGATTACAAAATCGCACGACCGCGTAGCGGGAGTGCGATTTGTAATTGCAAGTTTGATTTCAGACCAAAATTGCACGACACGAAGTTCAATTACCACTTAATTATATCCATTTTGAAATTTACACTCATTCGATACCGGAAAACATAAACAACGATTTTAATATTTACAGCAAAATGTCACGTGACGAGTAGTGCGCATTGAACGATTGAGCATGCAAAGTCAGTTGAACGTACAATCTACTCGACACTTGGTACAAAAGTCCTTCTTTATTCTCTTTCTCGTCGTTAGAATCACAGACAGAAGCCCAACATCGCTTTTTTACCGTTGCTGGTTGTTCTTTTGAGTAGTAATTGAACGTACAGCTGGTGCAGTTTTGGGATCACTTGCCCTGCTGTCGTATGACCTTCGTGTTGAGGATTTGCCGAGCCGTGAAATTCACTGGACATTTTACAGTAAATACTACGCTTACAGGATAATTATTCTACTTCAAACGATGCTCAATGGCACTCTGAATAATTCTTAGAGATTGTGGTTCGTTGTCTTCACCGTCCTTGCATTTGACTTCTGCATAGAACTGATCGAGTGAGAATCTTGTCGAGGTCAAATCTACAACAGGCGCATTTTGTTGTCAATGTTGATTTCAATTTCAAGATTGTTGTACGTCTTGCACCAATTTTCAAACACAGAAAGCCATTGCTTTGTGGAACGGTTTTAGTCTTATTGTTAATGGCCCGAGACTTTAATTCATCAATATCTTGGCTTGTGTAGAATTACTAGAAACTCGAACTGTTTTTCCAATCGCAAATTCAGGAATGGACTCGCTTCGACTAGGAGTAGGAGTTACCGGAGCTTGTTCGCTTGTTTTGGTCCTGTTTTGGTGGTTTATTCTGCATTTTCTGAATGCAAATGGATGTCAAATGACGGTTAATCATTCACATTCAGTGCCTCTTCAGCTTGAAAGAGGGAATAGTCAACAATAAAAAACTGTAAGTTGAAAAAGTCACCATTTGTTTTGTAAAATATGAAAGATTTGTTGTGGTAAAATCCAAAGTCTTTCCTGTTCATTTTTTTTCATTTTTTTTCTTCCTGTGTTCTGATTGCTTGTTTTATGTTGTTCCTGCAATTTCATTGGATGTTCAAATTGGTGCGATTTAGAGCTCAAAAAGGTGCGATTTATTAAAAAGGTGCGATTTGGGAATAAATCGCACCATTTTTAACCAATCAGATTACAGGAAATGCTAGTGATTTCAAAATGGATGTAATTAAGTATGATATAACGGGGATCGGCTATTTATCGAGTTAGAGGTATCGAGTTAGAAGTTGTTTGAGTTGAGTTTGAGTTGACCGTTGAGTTACCGTTGAGTTACCGTTGAGTTACCTTTGAGTTAACCAAAATTTTTTATATTTTTGGAACAATGTCTTACAGCGTTGTTTGAGATTCCCCAAGGGGGGGGTATTGCCTATGGTGGCCTGGGGAGGAGGTGGAGGGTGGATATGGTAAGGGAAACTGTTTATATTCTGGTACGGTTAAAGGTCGTGCTACTGAATAACTCGAACTTAATAGAGAATAGATTGAAATATATGGCACTTTTTAAACGGGCAGCTTCTCAATATATTATCAATAAAATTAACTTTGACTTTGGCGAACGAACTTTCAACGACAGTAGTTTTCTCGAACAAAGGCATAGCGAAATGACTTCAAAATAATCTAGTGGTCGTTGTGCACGATGTCTTCGTGTGTGACAAATGCAGTGACCAGTGCCGCCGTTTATCCCCGGGGGGGGGGGGGGGGGGGGGGGGGGGGGGTCTCCAATAATTACATGATATATATGTGCGGCGGTACAGGGTCCAGGTTTTGGGCCATTTTATTCTCTAATCCAGGTTAAATGAACGCATAAAAATCATTAATCCAGGTTATAGCCTAAAAACATTTATTAATTTTTAATCATTTGTATAATGTGGTATCGGCGTTTCAGTAAAACTAGCGAACAAAAATAATGGCGTCAGTCAGACGTAAAGTTGTTAGAGTGTTAGTCTGGCAAAATATCCTGACGACTGCATCGTATCACATCGTAAATAAAAATTCGTAAATCCAGGGTTTTTTATTTGGGAAATTCGTAAATCCAGGTTTTCGAGTGACAAATTCCAAAAACAGGGTCCAGGTCTGAACATCTCGCCGCACATACCTAACCATTTCTTAACCAAGTACCACCTCACCTCCCCCCCCTCAATCTCTCCTGTTTCTTAGTCACATCCTAGTTTCTCTCTTACAATGCGTGATTGTCTATTACCTTCCATTGTTGTGCGTGATTTTAGTAGTTTTATTAGGCTTATACAATTATATAATGTTTCCGACAAAGGGGTCATTGATTGGTGTTGGCTGAAGTACAGTACTGTATACAAAAGGGTAGAACTGTTATTATTGTATTTCAATGGTCGTTTCTCTTGCTGGAACAGATTCAGGTAATCATCATCAAAAAATCGGCTACTAAAAAAAATGCTACTCAAATGAAAAAGGTTAAAAAAGCAACAAAATCTTACACATGGTTAAAAAACTCAGTGACTGATCGCCTCGTGGATCCACACTACTTTGATGTTATGACGAAATTCATAATCAAATGCAATAAAAGAACATACACATACTAAACTGGTGATGTCAATTTGTTAAATATGAAAGAGTAAGACCAGCGAGTATTCCTTTCCCACTGACCGGGATATATAAAACACAGAGTGCCAGATGCGAAATGACTTTGGGGTGGTCTGTTAACTGAGTTTGTGGTGGCCAGCCAAATGCAATTATCCCAGCTCGTTTTTAACAGCTTCAGTACTGAAGCGCAACTGCATGATTTCAAGATAATTAAATTGCCTTTTTGTGTTTTCACATGTCAATCATGTTCTATTTTGAGCTTCTGGGGGTTACTCCCATATATTGGCTATATAGGTATGTACCGCCCGATAGGGTAGGGTTTTCGAGTCCGCTTTCACCCAGCCAAAAAAGATCCCTTATCCATTAATATGGTACCTGTTTTGACGTTCGGGACGGATTAATTGGTCCTTGTATAAGGTCGCAAATTTGGGCTTAAAATGGGTAGCAATGTTCTCAATAGGAGTTCGATTTTCGGAACCGTTGGGCGGGACAGCACTATCCTAAATAATTTGCAGGACATACCTAATATTTAAATATATTCTCTATTAAGTTCGAGTTATTCAGTAGCACGACCTTTAACATACCAGAATAATAGTTTCCCTTACCACCTTCCTCTCCCTCCCCAGGCCACCATAGGCAATATCCCCCAGGCCACCATAGGCAATACCCCCCCGTTGGGGAATCTCAAACAACGTTGTAAGACATTGTTCCCAAAAAAAAAAATTTTTTGGTTAACTCAAAGGTAACTCAACGGTAACTCAAACTCAACTCAAACTCAACTCAACCTCTAACTCGATCGTTAATCTATCTCGATATAACGCATGCTCTGATTACAATGGCCAAAGGATGCGTATCCCACATGCTTTATGAGAGCACACAGCACGCACACGTATTCAAACATTTATGTACAGTAACAAACAAAATTCAAATTGTATTTTATGAAAGAAAAATAGAAAACTTGTCCACTGTGCTACATGTATGTGCAGTGATAGAGCACTTGGGTGGGCACTGATCAGAACACTACACGAGAGGTGTTGAGAAGCACTCCGCTATGCGTTGTGCTTCTCCTAACACTTCTATCATATGCTGATCAGTCCCTGCGTGCTCTAAAACTGCACATACTATGTACAATGTAGCACGTACGCTCGTTTTATATTTCTTCAATAATACAGGTATAACAGCGACTCACCAATTCATAATCTCTCATAGTTTTGATCTGTGACGATGCAGAACCATCTCTACCTAACAAATTACAACAAGTCAATTTATAAAGACTATAGTATAAGAACTTACAGTTGTAAAAGTATAAATGATCTTGACTTGTTGTACTCGCAAAGAAAACCAATTTGACATATCGGATTACAAACTATGCCAAGAATTTTGACTTCATCTACTTTATAATCGTGCCAAAGTTTTCAGAATTAAAAAATTACCTTGATCGTTCATTCCTGGGAGATTTTGAATTCCGCCGTCGGGAAAATCTCCCGAACTGTTCAGCAATTCTTGTCCAGAAGCCACAGCTTCCTTGAATCGAGCAAGGTTGGTACTAAACCAGAGGAATGTGATCAATAATTGAGTGAATATGCGATCAAAACAGCAGGAGTTTGACATGAAAACAAAAGTCAAAATATGTCAGAAAAATCGTTATCGTTATCCGTTGTTGTTGTAGCTAATGGACACAGCATAGCAGCTGCATTATAAACCAGGGGCGGATCCAGGTTTTTGTGAAACAGGGGGTTGTGTTGTGGCCGTTGTGTTGTGTGAGCGGCAAAGCCGCGAAGTACTAGGGGGGGTGTGGGGGCATGCTCCCCCAGAAAATTTTGAAATCTACAAGCTCTAAAATGCAATTTTTAGAGATCTGGAGTTGTTTTATTAACACTACAAAACTCAATTTTCAGTATAATTTTGAGTTTATTGGACATCCAACAAAGATGCTTGGAAGTCTTCTTGAGTGAGCTTACAAGTATGAAGGCTTCACATACGTTTTTGACGCTAAAAACGGCAGGTTCTTTCTGCTATCAGTCAAACCGGCCTCGAAGTCGAACGGTCGTGTAAACAGTATGAATGAATTATATTATTCTTACGAGAGAGAGAGAGCTGAAAGTGCAAGAGAGACCTGACGGACAAACATATCTATACAAGCGGTATTAAAAAAATATCCATAGGGGGGGTTGCAACCCCCAGAACCCTCCCCCTGGATCCGCCCCTGTAAACAATGATAAAGAAAGCGTGTATTTGTAAAATAAGGCAAAATAAATAAGATATTTGAGTCTTCGGTTTGTGTTTTGAAACTCGTTGGAGGAAAAAATCCGCGCAAAAGTTTGAAATTTTTGAACCAATTTTGGCTAGATTGCAGAATACCCTACCACGCTAACTGTGCTTGGCGTAGCCACAAATGGATACGCGTCATTCCGTATAAAGTCTTACCATGAATAAATTAATACTATATCAGTATTGTTTGACTATGTCATATATGAACTGGCTACGCGTGCAACGCGTCAACGCGTCAACTATATTGCATGAAATGTCATTCATGATAGATTAATGTATTTTATTTTTAGGGACTGGCTACGCGCGTGCAACGCGTCAACTCGTCAAATACGTTTCACGTAGTCATCAAATGGATACGAAGTCTTTTAGTGAATATATTTTTTCTTGATTGATGTGTAGTTTCAAACCGAAGTAATATAGCATATATATAACAGTATGGGAATAAAATCCCATACTTTTCTTCACATCAATCATGAAGAAATCCCAAAGCAAAACGCTCGTTAAGTTTGTAAAATTATATTTATTGGAAATTGGCATTATAAGCAGCAATATAAACGGCTTCTTGTAATAATGAGTGTTTATTTTTATCAGACCAGTTCTTCTTATTTTTCTATACATAACTACTGAACTGTTACAATTGATGATTTATTGACTCTATATACAACAGAAATAGTCTATCTCACACTCAGCCTATCGAATCTGATTGGTTCTCGTATGATTTATGTAATTAGAATATTTGTCGCACTAACTCTCAAAAATATTATTATTTTTAATCAATATTAACTTATTTAGTATTAAAATATAAATATATATTGCTTTTTACCATATACAATACCGTAAATGTTGTAATTGAAACCCAGTGCTCTAAGGAATAGTATAAACCCATGGAGGGAGATGGGACAGAGGTAACCCCCTCACCCTGCCTGATTCCATTTACCTCCCACCATCCTCCATCCCCCCAGTGACGACTACTATACGCAGGTGATGAGTATGTAGGCGAGCATATAGATCTGTGCTCGATCCATACTCTAATGCTAAGAGTGAGAACTTTTTGGATGATAGAAAAATACTGTACCATGCTTAGCCATGCTAGCGCGGACTCGGAGTAGCAAGAGTAGCAAGAGTAGCAAGAGTAGCAAGAGTATCAAGGGTAGCCAGGGTAGCAAGAGTAGCGAGGGTAGCGAGAGTAGCAAGAGTAGCAAGGGTAGCAAGAGTAGCGAGGGTAGCAAGAGTAGCCAGAGTAGCAAGAGTAGCGAGAGTAGCGAGAGTAGCAAGAGTAGCAAGAGTAGCGAGAGTAGCAAGAGTAGCGAGAGTAGCAAGAGTAGCGAGGGTAGCGAGGGTAGCAAGAGTAGCGAGGGTAGCCAGAGTAGCGAGGGTAGCAAGAGTAGCCAGAGTAGCCAGAGTAGCAAGAGTAGCGAGAGTAGCGAGAGTAGCGAGAGTAGCAAGAGTAGCGAGAGTAGCGAGAGTAGCGAGGGTAGCGAGAGTAGCGAGGGTAGCAAGAGTAGCGAGGGTAGCGAGAGTAGCGAGGGTAGCGAGGGTAGCGAGAGTAGCAAGAGTAGCGAGGGTAGCAAGAGTAGCGAGGGTAGCGAGAGTAGCAAGAGTAGCGAGAGTAGCTAGGGTAGCGAGAGTAGCAAGAGTAGCGAGAGTAGCAAGAGTAGCGAGAGTAGCAAGAGTAGCGAGGGTAGCAAGAGTAGCGAGAGTAGCAAGAGTAGCGAGAGTAGCGAGAGTACTGTAGCGACATGCGCGGTACAAAACGGCTCCAAGGCGAGGCGTTTATATGTGAGATTTACGGAAACGCAATTGCTATGTTTGGCTAATTTGCTAGTTTAATTTCAGCAAGCTTGCAGCTATACATTAATTGTAAAGCGCTATTGGACCACCGGAAATAGCGCTATATAAATAAATTATTATTATTATTATTATAAAAGGTTCAAAGCTTACGGCGCCGCATCAATCACTGCACGACTGTGTCATAACTGACGTCATTTCTGACTTTACCGCGCATGCTCGAGAATCCATGCTCTTCGGCGCGGGATCGGATGAAACATCGCCCCGCCGAAGAGAACCGAAGAGAGTAGCGGGAGATGTCACGCGTTTCTTATACATAAACAATAAAAAGCAATATATATGAGCAATATATCGGGTGCATTGTGGGTAAATTTCATCATAAAATGGCTGAATATGCCCTCTATATAAAGTTCACATTTTTCAATTGTTTTTCACATTTATTCTACAAATGTTAATTGGGTTTAGATTCAGGTTTAATAATAGCTAAAATCAAAGAATTAGGATTATGCAAATTATTATTGCTGACGCAGCGAGCGAGCCTGAAGCGAGCGAGTAAGGAAGCAATTCTAATTCATTCACGTAGGCAGAAAAAAATCTCGATTTTTACCCGGCATGCAGTTTCCAATAACCATCATGCAATTCTCAAGAACCATCATGCAATTCTCAAGAACCATCATGCAATTCTCAAGAACCATCATGCTTTTCGCGCCAACGGAGTTATCGGCCAGAGCCTAAGCTAAGGTCCCATACAAAGCCTTATATACAGCTCAATAACAAGCCTCTCATAAATACCTTGGGCTACCTGTGCTCTAAGCTCTCCGGCACCAACTCTTATCCACAAGTGACAACTCCCGGAGGGGGGGGGGGGGGGGGGGGGGGGGGGGGGGGGGGGGGGGTCCTCCCTTTGTCCAAGTGGTAGGGGTGATCGGCGGCCCTTTTAGGGTTGAAAATATTTCCTGTGTGTACCTTTTAGGGTTCCGACACAAAAGTCAGTTACGTAACACGAGTCCGTACCTTTTAGGGTCAATTGAACAGAAGAAAGATAGTCCAGTCACTGATTAACGATATCAGCACAATCACTTTTTCCGGCGCCATATATGGCCGTACCTTTTAGGGGTCGAAATGAATATGGCTTCAATAGCTCTTGTAATTTATGCGTACCTTTTAGGGTCGTTTTCAAAACCGACCGCCGATCACCCCTACCACTTGGACAAAGGGAGTACCCCCCCCCCCCCCCCCCCCCCCCGGTGACAACTACTATGAACATTGCATTCACCGTCAGCATTCACTGCTGTTAGGTAGCCTAGTATATTGATATATCGATCGATTAGGATTACTGTATCTCCAAAGCGAAAGAGCCTAAATAAATTGTTTGTGATGCTGAAAAAAATAGCTTGCAAATATTGCCCTTGTTTGCAACTGATTTACTCCGCGGAGGGATAAATGACAGTGAAAGGAAAGCCGCGGGTTTGGATAACATTTAGATAACATGTCTATAGCACGCGTTACGTAACGTTGCGAACATTTACCATTATTTCCAACATTTCTTTCACATCTCCACCGTTCCCCACCATATGTTCTTCCACCACGCTACACGCACCATTAGTTATTTACCTACACGAAACATATACATTTCTACTAATTGTTCATTTATTCTTTATTTATCATTTACATATTCTACATTTATTTGTGAAGTTATTCATTCATTATCCTTTCACTTATTATTCTTTATTATTCTCTCACTTATCTTTTCTTTATTTTTCATTCATCCACCACTCTTATTTATTTATTTATTTCAAAACCTTTTTACTCCATTATCGTACATTTCGTACTCATTTTCAACCCATTTATTTACCTTTTTTTTTATCTTTCATCTACTTATTTATTTATTCACTTCTATTTTTATTTCATTTATTTTCATCTTCTGTCTTCATTTCTATTTTATCTTTTTATTCTTTTTTCCATTTCTCACATTTTTTAATTTTTAATTTTCATTTATTTTTAATTTTTCTATTTTCTTTTCTCGTTTATTTATTATCATTTATTTTCTTTTGTATATATTTTTTTATCTATTTATTTATTTTTTAAATATTTTTTTATATTTTTTTATATAATATAATTTTCATAATTTTTCCATTACTTTTATCTTTAGTATTCATTTATCATTTATTATTCTTATGCCATTTTTTTAATTCTTATTCTTATTTTATTTCACTTTATTTTATTTATTTATTTATTTATTTATTATTAATTTTAATTTAATTTTTTTTTAATTTTTAAATTTATTCAGTTTATTTATTTATTTATTATTTTTTTTTTTTTTTCTTCTTTTCTTTTCCTTCTCCACACGTCTCCCTCTTTCAATATGTATGGATTTAATTGCATTTGCCACCTCCCAAAAAAACAGCATTGATATACAGTATACTGATAAGGTTTAAAGCAACTTCATTAAAATCACTAGTAAAAGTCATTGTTTGCTCACCGAAAGCAACATTTCCTTGATATATCCATCCCGGCGTATGCAATCGATAAAATCGATGATCGATTAAAATCGATATTAATCAATAACAATCGATATCAATTTATTTATTGATATTGATAATCGATAGGTAATCGATGAACCGAAAATTTGTGACCTTTTATCAATTGAAATATCGATCAATTCACTTTATTCGCGGTATAAACCAAACACTGTAGCTGACAATCGATGCCAATTGATGCCAATCGATGATCGATATCAATCGATGAGGACAAAATTTGTGACCTATCGATTGGCTAACGATTGACCGATATCAATCAATATCAATTAAGTAATTTTATCGATTGATATCGATTTATCGATTGCATTTCCGATCATCGATTTTATCGATTGCATACGCCGGGATCCATCAACTACTTCGAAGTTCTGCTCTTCTTTATCGCTTAAAATGATCCGAATAAGTTAAAACTTATTCGGATAAAGAAGAGCAGAACTTCGAAGTAGTTGATGGATCCCGGCGTATGCAATCGATAAAATCGATGATCGGAAATGCAATCGATAAATCGATATCAATCGATAAAATTACTTAATTGATATTGATTGATATCGGTCAATCGTTAGCCAATCGATAGGTCACAAATTTTGTCCTCATCGATTGATATCGATCATCGATTGGCATCAATTGGCATCGATTGTCAGCTACAGTGTTTGGTTTATACCGCGAATAAAGTGAATTGATCGATATTTCAATTGATAAAAGGTCACAAATTTTCGGTTCATCGATTACCTATCGATTATCAATATCAATAAATAAATTGATATCGATTGTTATTGATTAATATCGATTTTAATCGATCATCGATTTTATCGATTGCATACGCCGGGATGGATATATCAAGGAAATGTTGCTTTCGGTGAGCAAACAATGACTTTTACTAGTGATTTTAATGAAGTTGCTTTAAACCTTATCAGTATACTGTATATCAATGCTGTTTTTTTGGGAGGTGGCAAATGCAATTAAATCCATACATATTGAAAGAGGGAGACGTGTGGAGAAGGAAAAGAAAAGAAGAAAAAATAAATAAATAATAAATAAATAAATAAACTGAATAAATTTAAAAATTAAAAAAAAATTAAATTAAAATTAATAATAAATAAATAAATAAATAAAATAAAGTGAAATAAAATAAGAATAAGAATTAAAAAAATGGCATAAGAATAATAAATGATAAATGAATACTAAAGATAAAAGTAATGGAAAAATTATGAAAATTATATTATATAAAAAAATATAAAAAAATATTTAAAAAATAAATAAATAGATAAAAAAATATATACAAAAGAAAATAAATGATAATAAATAAACGAGAAAAGAAAATAGAAAAATTAAAAATAAATGAAAATTAAAAATTAAAAAATGTGAGAAATGGAAAAAAGAATAAAAAGATAAAATAGAAATGAAGACAGAAGATGAAAATAAATGAAATAAAAATAGAAGTGAATAAATAAATAAGTAGATGAAAGATAAAAAAAAAGGTAAATAAATGGGTTGAAAATGAATACGAAATGTACGATAATGGAGTAAAAAGGTTTTGAAATAAATAAATAAATAAGAGTGGTGGATGAATGAAAAATAAAGAAAAGATAAGTGAGAGAATAATAAAGAATAATAAGTGAAAGGATAATGAATGAATAACTTCACAAATAAATGTAGAATATGTAAATGATAAATAAAGAATAAATGAACAATTAGTAGAAATGTATATGTTTCGTGTAGGTAAATAACTAATGGTGCGTGTAGCGTGGTGGAAGAACATATGGTGGGGAACGGTGGAGATGTGAAAGAAATGTTGGAAATAATGGTAAATGTTCGCAACGTTACGTAACGCGTGCTATAGACATGTTATCTAAATGTTATCCAAACCCGCGGCTTTCCTTTCACTGTCATTTATCCCTCCGCGGAGTAAATCAGTTGCAAACAAGGGCAATATTTGCAAGCTATTTTTTTCAGCATCACAAACAATTTATTTAGGCTCTTTCGCTTTGGAGATACAGTAATCCTAATCGATCGATATATCAATATACTAGGCTACCTAACAGCAGTGAATGCTGACGGTGAATGCAATGTTCATAGTAGTTGTCACCCGGGGGGGGGGGGGGGGGGTACTCCCTTTGTCCAAGTGGTAGGGGTGATCGGCGGTCGGTTTTGAAAACGACCCTAAAAGGTACGCATAAATTACAAGAGCTATTGAAGCCATATTCATTTCGACCCCTAAAAGGTACGGCCATATATGGCGCCGGAAAAAGTGATTGTGCTGATATCGTTAATCAGTGACTGGACTATCTTTCTTCTGTTCAATTGACCCTAAAAGGTACGGACTCGTGTTACGTAACTGACTTGGTCAAAAAATGGTTAGGTATGTGCGGCGAGATGTTCAGACCTGGACCCTGTTTTTGGAATTTGTCACTCGAAAACCTGGATTTACGAATTTCCCAAATAAAAAACCTGGATTTACGAATTTTTATTTACGATCTGATACGATGCAGTCTTCAGGATATTTTGCCAGACTAACACTCTAACACCTTTACGTCTGACTGACGCCATTATTTTTGTTCGCTAGTTTTACTGAAACGCCGATACCACATTATACAAATGATTAAAAATTAATAAATGTTTTTAGGCTATTACCTGGATTAATGATTTTTATGCGTTCATTTAACCTGGATTAGAGAATAAAATGGCCCAAAACCTGGACCCTGTACCGCCGCACATATATATCATGTAATTATTGGGAGTACCCCAGGGGGGATAAACGGCGGCACTGGTCACTGCATTTGTCACACACGAAGACATCGTGCACAACGACCACTAGATTATTTTGAAGTCATTTCGCTATGCCTTTGTTCGAGAAAACTACTGTCGTTGAAAGTTCGTTCGCCAAAGTCAAAGTTAATTTTATTGATAATATATTGAGAAGCGGCCCGTTTAAAAAGTGCCATATATTTCAATCTATTCTCTATTAAGTTCGAGTTATTCAGTAGCGACCTTTAACCGTACCAGAATATAAACAGTTTCCCTTACCATATCCACCCCACCCCCTCCCCAGGCCACCATAGGCAATACTCCCCCTTGGGGATTCTCAAACAACGCTGTAAGACATTGTTCCAAAAATATAATAATTTTTGGTTAACTCAAAGGTAACTCAACGGTAACTCAACCGTAACTCAAACTCAACTCAACCTCTAACTCTATGGTGTTCCATCCCCGCCAAAATTCGATTGTTCTATTTGACATTGTACTTTTTGTATTTTGGGCTACATTTCCCATTCGACATTTGACATGGCGTATTTTGTACACACCCTTCAGCATTGCATATTATACTTTTCAATTTCGATGTCCAACATTTACATTCAACATTCAACATTACGCATTCGATGTGCCGACTTTTACTATTTTGCTTTGCTGCAATTTTGACTTGAACAGTTTAGCATTGGACATTGGACAATCAAGTTTCCATATTCATCATCATGACATTTGACATGAAACTTTTTGAATTTAACACGCGAGTTCTGGTACTCATAATGTACCACTGAATATCCGTACGAAAACCGCCAAAATTCAACATCATTGATTCGGTATGCATGTTTAGTAGTCGTCATGAACTATCAAGTAACATGGTGGATCACATTTCTTTATATCTTTCGTGACATAACAATTATTAACCCACCGCTTATATCTACACGTGGAGGTCAACGTCGCCGGTTGAGAATATATTTATCTCGTGCATGTTAATACGTAGTACGTGCAATTCACGACATAGTACATTTACTAGAAAGATGCGAAGCCGTTCACAGGATTATCTCATTGCCACGGCTTTTAGTGTTTTAAAATGGCTGTTTAATCGATGATCTGGCTGGATTGCTGCCTCCGCAGGAGAAGTTTTATCGGACTTTTTTATGAACTTCGAGGAAATCTATCTGTCTTTCGTGCTGTATCGAAGCAAAGGGACGTGGTTTAGTGGGGGAAAAACAATCGATTTTCGAGAGTGGGTCAGTCCGATCGGCCATGGCCATTGGTGGGCGGAGAGCCCCGGGGGGGGGGGGGGGGGGGGGGGGGGGGGGGGGGGGGGGGGGGGGGGGGGGGTAGGGATGCTCGTCGGAAATTTTGAAAATGACCCCTAAAAGGGACCGGAGTCTTGTCTTGGTGGGCGTGGCAGCGAATATTTTTACCCCTAAAAGGGACCAATTTAAAAAGTCATTTTAATAGTATAAAAAACACTAGCATCAAACGCCTTCCACTATTACAAGTTTTAGACAACGTTGTCATATAAATCTTTAAGCTATTTTTAAAGAACGTTACCCTAAAAGGGACCGGAAAACTCTATTGGTGGTCATTTTTATTTCTGACACCCTAAGTGGGACCAAAGCACGAAAAAAAAAACTAAAAGGGACGACGAGCATCCCTGCCACTTTGGTATCGGAGTATCCCCGGGGGGAGAGCTCAGCTAAAAATCGCCCGAATGACCTGCTATCGCTACCAGAGATCAACAACGACACAAACAACACTACAGGAAGGCTAGAGTTCATTGGCTTTATTATTTACGGAGTTATCGACCAGAGCATACAAAGCCTTATATTACAGCTCGATAACAAGCCTCTCATAGATACCTTGGGCTACCTGTGGATTGACAGCTACTCGATAAAGGTAATCAAGCTTTACAACAACAACTCCAAGATCAACATTTTGTGAACCTTCGCATCTTTCTAGTAAATGTACTATGTCGTGAATTACACGTACTACGTATTAACATGCACGAGATAAATATATTCTCAACCGGCGACGTTGACCTCCACGTGTAGATATAAGCGGTGGGTTAATAATTGTTATGTCACGAAAGATATAAAGAAATGTGATCCACCATGTTACTTGATAGTTCATGACGACTACTAAACATGCATGCCGAATCAATGATGTTGAATTTTGGCGGTTTTCGTACGGATATTCAGTGGTACATTATGAGTACCAGAACTCGCGTGTTAAATTCAAAAAGTTTCATGTCAAATGTCATGATGATGAATATGGAAACTTGATTGTCCAATGTCCAATGCTAAACTGTTCAAGTCAAAATTGCAGCAAAGCAAAATAGTAAAAGTCGGCACATCGAATGCGTAATGTTGAATGTAAATGTTGGACATCGAAATTGAAAAGTATAATATGCAATGCTGAAGGGTGTGTACAAAATACGCCATGTCAAATGTCGAATGGGAAATGTAGCCCAAAATACAAAAAGTACAATGTCAAATAGAACAATCGAATTTTGGCGGGGATGGAACACCATAACTCGATAAATAGCCGATCCCGCTTGAGATTTGCTGCGGTTCCTTTGTACTTTCTAGCATTTCGGATCAGTTTACTATTAAGCATTAGGTGTTGTGAAAAGTCGGTCACATTCGAAATTGAGCTAAACTGCTAGGTAAACAGGATTAATTCAAGCAAGCACAGTTCTAGCGCTAGTCTGACCACGGGCGATAGGATAATATTCATTTATGTTCTTTTACAGATATATGCAAATTAAAGAGAGAACATTTATAAGTTACCTGGAGCAGTTTCCTTTAAATCGATCGATTCCTCTTCCAATAAATTCAAACATTCTGCTAAAACAGCCATTTATAAGTGTCTTTTAAAATCCTAACCGTCGTATTAGTCGTCTTCTAAAATCCTAACCGTCGTGTAATATAGCGACCGGCCGGCCGTACGGGTTCAAACGTAGCGAACTGACTGACGCGAACATGATATCCCCAAGTTAAATCATTAACAAAAAAATCCCACGGAGGGAAAAAGCCCAGGGTAGGCAACAATCCTAGATACCATTGTCCTCTCGTCTTCCAATTATCGTAGTTCGAAAGTGACATTCGTATGGGACAACGATGACAGATTTTGCCTTTACCCAAACACCACACTGATCACGTGCACTCGAAAGTCCTGGTCAAAGCCTTGTCAACACTCTGGTCAAATAAACACACTCCAAATCTCCTTTCGTCTTGCAACGGTTGTTTCCTAATTGTAAAACGTAAAATATATCGTTTTAAAAAGTTAAACAGATCCAAGTAGTCATTTAAGCCGCATCTACACGAACAAGTTTTCCTCAGTGACAAGTTTTCCTTGACAAAAAAAATTGGCGATGTTTTTGTCGTCTACACGAGCAAGTCTTCCTTGTCAAGGAAGACTTGTCAAGGAAAATTTGCTCGTGTAGATTCGTCTTTAGCGTGATCTGTGTTTATTTGACCAGAGTGTTGACAAGGCTTTGACCAGGACTTTCGAGTGCACGTGACAGTGTGGTGTTTGGGTAAAGGCAAAATCTGTCATCGTTGTCCCATACGAATGTCACTTTCGAACTACGATAATTGGAAGACGAGAGGACAATGGTATCTAGGATTGTTGCCTACCCTGGGCTAGGCTTTTTCCCTCCGTGGGATTTTTTTGTTAATGATTTAACTTGGGGATATCATGTTCGCGTCAGTCAGTTCGCTACGTTTGAACCCGTACGGCCGGTCGCTATATTACACGACGGTTAGGATTTTAGAAGACGACTAATACGACGGTTAGGATTTTAAAAGACACTTATAAATGGCTGTTTTAGCAGAATGTTTGAATTTATTGGAAGAGGAATCGATCGATTTAAAGGAAACTGCTCCAGGTAACTTATAAATGTTCTCTCTTTAATTTGCATATATCTGTAAAAGAACATAAATGAATATTATCCTATCGCCCGTGGTCTGACCGTAGCGAGTCTTCATGCATACATAAGCTTACATGTATGAAACTTCACTGAAATAATCTCAAAGAGCCATACAATTACTGGTTAATGTGTTCTCAAAATTCCTATGGGAAGTATTACATTTTTATGAATCTTTAGAAGTGTCAGTGAGGTCGACCATCGATCTACATAACATCAGCAACACCAACTTCGAGTCAGGTCGCAGTATATCACCGTCCTGAATCCCTGAAAATTTGAATAACAATAGTTCATATTGTAGTATGCCTCGTTCTACAAAGAGTTCTGAATTTGAATAGCAAAGGTTTTTCACGATAGTGATCTGAGAAAGAGCCACAGCTTCGCTCCATACTGCAGCTCGAGAAACTTGAGAGAAAGTAAGCTATATGAACAAAAAGCCTATCCAATATACTTGAATGAACGCAAAATTATGTTGTTTTCTATTTATGTACTAAGCTTATAATATAAGCTTAGTTCCTAATATACCGTAAACTGATACTACGTAACGTCGCGAGTTTCGACCGCTTAGCTTCTCGATCGAGTCTTCATGCACATACAACAACAAATCCAACTTTATACTACTAAGCTAGTATTAAATATTACCTCGCAATCTTCAGAGTTCACCAAAAAGCCGAAGAAGTCGAAGAAGAAGAACACGACGACATGCATGTGCGATTTGAGCCGCGCTCTCGATGGGTGATACATCTAGCGTGACTGGTATACTCCACAATGATTGGCTGCTACCCTCGCTACGGCCATATATGAACAGCCAATCAAATTCGTCGTTTCGAGCAGTGCGACACTACTGGATCAGCGTGCTGCAAACAATCTTTTGAAATCATGGATAACATTAGCCTCCTCCGCAGGCAACTCCTTGGGGTTTGGGATTCCTGTGTGATGAAGAGAGGGAAATGGGGAGAGAGAAAAAAGACGAAGGGGGGAGGGGGAGAGGAAGGAGAAGGAAAAGAACTGGAGGAGTTGCCTGCCATAATTGAACAACAGTTTATCACTTCGCGCATGTTTTATTGCGCATGCCAAATATACTTAGTACGGGAGGGATAAGAAAAATTCGACAGATTTCTTCAATCACTAGAAGCCCGATGTTTTATAGCCTTAGTGAAATCCTGGAAATTATTTTCAGTCCAGGCCATTGTTTTAGAAATAAAGGCCAACGGAAAAGCAGTGAAAGTTACAGATTTTAATCGGAAGCAAAGAGAGTGCGTTTCATAAATATAATACACTGCAAATGACAGCGTCAGGACCAAGGTCAACAACAACTAACCGACCGATCAGAGCGTGGCTTGATTCTGGCGCCTAAAATCGCCAACACTCGAGTGTTTATAGTGATAGGAAACCATAACATGAATTCGGTTCGCTTCAAATTTTTAGCACAAACATGTGTTCTTGTGCAAAACACATCAGCGACGGCGGGCGCCTTACAAATTAATGCCCACGTATATAACCCGACTTATAAACAACGGGTCGGGTTAGCGTACGTTGGAGACGTGACATCTTCTCTCTCTGTTTCGCAACAGTGAAAACAAATAATAATTATAAGAACGAGAGATTAAAAACTGAGAGACGATTTTTGTACGTGTAATTTAGGTAGAAGTTGTATTTCACAAGGCCGCATATAAGCGTCGAGCGCGAGCGAGTTGACCAGGCGCGTTGTGTGACAATTTTAAACCGCCGTCAGGTCACTCACATTGCGTTTTCTGGTCATCTTTGAGATTTGCTGTACTTCAATTGAAAGCATTAACGAAGTCAGTATTTCAAAGGAACATTTTAAACTGAGCGACTAATTTTAAAATGCATCAGTCCGCAGTGTGAATCAACTTCTTGTTTGATTTGACTATGGCGGTTAAAAATATCTTTCACTCGGTCGCGAAAGGGATTTCACTCTCTCTATTTTGAAAGTCTTCAGAGGCAGGAACTTTAAAATAAACGTTCTAGTACCTAGTAGAGATCACGTCTTGAACCGTAAACGCACAGTGTTTGATGGTTTAACTACTAAGTATCCACTAGTGAGGTATTTTGGTCGACTAAAACTCCCAGGGGCTCCCGGGGTGAATTCACATGTCCTCAAGGGTGAATTCACTCGTCCACACCATTCGAGTTATGGCAGGCTACTCCTCCTCATTTTTTCTTTCTGCTCTCTCGTCTCCAGTCTTCCTCTTTTGTATCCCTAGTCCTCCCTCTTCCTATTTTCTACCACAGGAATCCCAATTCCGATAAAAATTCCATTCCGATAAAGTAGCCTGCGGAGGAGGCTAGGATAACATCTCTATACTCTTGCTTTATTTTATGTACAACCGTTTCAATTTGCTAATTAGGCAGCGGTTAATCAACCGTAGAAGAAGAAGATGGCTGGTTATTCAGCAACAACTGACAAACCATCGAATAGCTTCTTGATCATCAGCTGCAGAGCCAGCGGTCAGATTTGGGTAAAAATCCCGGTAAAAATTTGTTCCTGACATCATTCGAATTCTGATATTTTTTTGATAGAATTCGCTTGTACACTGTACTTCTTCGCGTCTGAACTCCCTTGAGCAAAAGTCAATCTGCGATCGAAGGATTCGAAGCTAGCGCGTTCTGCCGTATGACCTTTCAGATCAAACGTAAAGTATTCTCATTGGCTGATACGAGTAAACCAATTAAACTTATTTGTTTAGCAAGCTTCAATTAATTCAAGCAAGCACGGTTCTAGCGCTAGTCTGACCGTAGCAACCCCTGTTTGTTTGAAGCGTAGACGAGTTGACGCGTAGCAGTCCTTTTAGGGTCGAAAATATTTCCTGTGTGTACCTTTTAGGGTTCCGACACAAATATCAGTTACGTAACACGAGTCCGTCTTTTTTTGGGTCTTGTTTTTGCGTAATGGACTTTTTTTGGGTTACAATGTTTGGCCTCATTCGCACCTCCCCGTCACTGATACCCCTGAGTACCCCCCCTGGGGTCCGTACCTTTTATGGTCAATTGAAAGAACAGAAGAAATATATTGTCCAGGCACTGATTAAACGATATCAGCACAATCACTTTTTCGCCATACATGGTCATATATGGTCGTACCTTTTAGGGGTTGAAATCAACATGGCTTCAAGAGCTCTTTTAAATTATGCGTACCTTTTAGGGGTCGTTTTCAAAACCAACCGCCGATCACCCCTACCACTTGGACAAAGGGAGTACCCCCCCCCCCCCCCCCCCCCCCCCCCCCCTCCCCCGGGGCCCTAATCTAACCTGTTCACGGGGGACATTAAAGAACCTGTTGAACTCTTCGTAAGAGTAGGGGATTGTTACCCGGTTCAACAGCATACTTCAAATTGGAGGCATAACACACTAACATACTAACTCCTCATGATTGTAAGCTGCTCGGTTGCCGTAGGCGCCTTCATATGCAGCCCGAAAAAGTCCTCCATCGGTTGTAAAGCGCATTGAGACAATGTGAAATGCGCTATATACTGTAAGAACCGACTTAATAGTATTATTATTATTATTGGCATCGAAACATTGTTGCAAGGCATAATGAGCTCGGACACACTGTAGTTAATGGGAGGTGTTACAAATAGTTGATTATCAGCTAGGCAAACTTCTTCTTTGTTGCTGTGTATCTCTATGTCGAGTTTGAGACAACCTAATGTCAAGACATTCTATATGACCTAGAACTGAAATAACACGTAATTACCGCATGTATTTTTGTCAGGAACTGATGTATTCCTGACTGTTAATTGTCTATTTTCAGTAGTGGATGAAGTATAAACATTATTTGAGGTTCTTAAGGTCATATGGGAGGAGAGAATAAAAACCATCATCCAGCGACAGCTTTTCTCTGCGTCACGCAAAGCGCATTACTTCTTGTCACGCAAAGCGCACTACTTCTTGTCACGCAAAGCGCCTTTCTTCGTGTCACGCAAAGAGCACTACTTCATGTCACGCAAAGCGCATTACTTTTTGTCCCATGCAAAGCGCATTACTTCTTGTCACGCAAAGTGCACTTCTTCTTGTCACGCAAAGCGCACTACTTCTTGTCACGCAAAGCGCACTACTTCTTGTCACGCAAAGCGCACTACTTCTTGTCACGCAAAGCGCACTACTTCTTGTCACGCAAAGCGCAGTACTTCTTGTCACGCAAAGCGCATTACTTCTTGTCACAACTTCTTGTGATTAGGCATAGCGAAGTACTTCTTGTTACTACTTCTTGTCACGCAAAGTACATTAATTCTTATCACGCAAAGCGCATTACTTCTTGTCACGCAGAGCGCACAACATCGGCCAAACCAGATATCTCTGCAAGCTCGCTGCCTGAGAAATGTTTTCATTTTCTCAGAAGAAAGCAATTAAAAAAAGTTACCTTTCCCAAGCCGTAAATGTTCTAAAAAGTGTAACACAATTCACATTACACGCAAGAATGAACTGCTATCAAAGTTATTCTGTGCTGGTGACCTCTACACGTTGCCAAGGGAGACATGACGTCAGTATCCCCGCACCATCCCCAAAGCGTCCCTCACAAAGAGGAAGCAAGTCGATTTTCACTGATCACCACAATTCTTGCAAGCAAATAGGTATGTTAGTGTATTGATTGCTGCTCAATATTGTTTGTCATCTTGAGTAGATGTTTAGTGGTCAATTTGATCGCGTTTTGTTACAAATATTCAAAGTTTGTGAGCGTAATGTCGAGTTTGAGAGGCTGCATATCTGAATGATACAATGTCCTATTGTAGACTGTGCTATACTCGTATAGCCTTGATGTTATATATATCTTTAAATACTTAGATAATCCAATGAGGTTAACAAGTCGATATTTGTACATTTCTAATCATAAAACAGCATCTCATTTGCTTGTTACGTTACTACTCTTCACGAAGAAGATTTGTTTGTTTGTGACGTTGGTGTTTTTCTTTTCTCTCTTTTTCCATGATATCCTTCTTCATTTCTGGAAACACTTTAAGTTGCACAAAACTTGATCACGAACTATTTCTACAAATCGTGTTTTTATAACAAGTTTAATGGTGATAAAACACTGTCTGTTGCGAGACGACAAACACGGGATCTTTTCCGGAGAAAAACAGGATGGTAGTATTTGACCTCGTCTTTATGTCATGAAGATAAACAAAGAGAATTGTGGATCTCGTTTCTGGATAAAGTTTTCTGTGTTGACTCCCATGTGAAAGGGGTGGGGACGATAGAGTGAATATTTGAATTAAAGCCCTAAAGGAGACCATTCTAATCCAGAACTATTACAGATGTCCTGCCTGATTGGTCTAGACCACCAACATAATATAGGTCGATTGTTATTTATTCGCGATTATTAGCGACCCTGAATGATACCTTGATGGCTAAGAGTATTGCCCATAGAAGCGACGATTATCCCCGTCCATTTCACATGGGATCAATGCGTGGTTGTCAGGTACTCATGGATTCCTGACTGTTGTCTATTATTATTAGTGGATGAAGCAAAAACATTGTATTGAACTGAGTTCTTAAGGTCATATGGGAGGAGAATAAAAACCGCCATCCAAGGACAGCTCCGTTTTCTCTGCGTCACGCAAAGAGCATTACTTAATAATAATAATAATAATAATAATAATAATAATTATTATTATTATTATTATTATTATTATTATAATTATAATAATTATAATACTCTTTATTTAAAGAGGGTGACAAGAGTTACACAAAGTAATTTTCATCCAGGCCCTAAATAATAAAACTATGAATGCAAAACAAAATAATACTTCTTGTCACGCAAAGCGCAGTACTTCTTGTCACGCAAAGGACAGTACTTCCTGTCACGCAAAGCGCAGTACTACTTGTCACGCAAAGCGCATTAATTATTGTCACGCAAAGCGCAGTACTTCTTGTCACGCAAAGCGCAAGTACTTCCTGTCACGCAAAACGCAGTACTTCTTTTCACGCAAATCGCATTACTTCTTGTCACGCAAAGAGCAGTACTTCCTGTCACGCAAAGCGCAGTGCTTCTTGTCACGCAAAGCGCAGTACTTCTTGTCACGCAAAGCGCATTACTTCTTGTCCCGCAAAGCGCAGTACTTCCTGTTACGCAAAGCGCAGTGCCTCTTGTCACGCGCTTGCATCCAAACCGAAACCAGACTGACTATCACTATACCGTGGTTTAGTTTGGATACGAGCGCAGGCTACACAAGACCCACATAGCCGGACAGAGCACAAGCAGTTAAGCAAAAACCCAAAGTTTGGTGTTAATCGTGTCAATATTGAACGACTTACGGCCAATCAAAAATGATAGAATTTACAAAGAAAGTGTATGGAGCATCGGACAAGTATTGAGCTTGGGCTTCCTGCGGTAGGTTTCGCGGCGGGAAATCCCGCGGTGAGCGAGCCTGGGAACGAAGTTGGAATTTCCTCGAGAAGAAGCTTTGACTCGTGAACTGAACAGCATCAAAACAAACCTTAGCACAACTCTGTCTGTGTACTTGTAGTGCTCATCTCTTGTGTTGTGGTGAGTAGATCTTCTTCGTTGGTTGCTTTCCGACACACTAAAACGTATGTTGTTCCGAAGAGACTAACTTCACACATATATTTACAAAAAATAAGCTTACTCGTTTGCCCGCTGAGGCGTGTTGGTCTGAATTCACTATATTCCTGATTTAGAACCTGAACGCTATCCATGGATAATATGCCAGCTCTTCTTCGTTGGTCGCTTTCCGAAGAGACTAACTTCACACATATTAAAGCTTACATTTACAAATACTCGTTTGCCCGCTGAGGCTTGTTGCTGTTCTTGGTCCGAAGAAAAAACGTTCATTACCTTGATACTGGCTATTTAAAGTAATACTTGACATGATATCTTATAGGATAAACACATTTAGAACGAATTTACTCACCAGTTACGACGAAACAGTGAAGAAACAGCAAACGTGCACAAATCGTGGCTTGTATTTATCGTACAGTGAGCTTTATACATGCAAATAATGATACATGTACAACGACAGACAAACATGTTCGGCTCAGCAGCACTTCACTTGCAAATGCAACGACTAGTACTAAATATATTTAGTCATGGTTGTATATTCTATGTATATCTTGGCATCCTTGTGAAGACTTTGAACACAAATTCAAGATTCAGTTAATGCAGGATGTAGAGTAGCTTCAAATCAGGTCATAGAATACATTGTTGATGAAATCAAATTCACTGAATAATTTGTAGAGGAAGATGTTGTTCTTCTATCTGTCTCCAGAAACAATGTGTTACAGAGTACTAGATCACTTTACAGAGCCATTCCGGCATCTGATTTCATGCTCTGTTGATAGAAAATAGGAATTATAGTCAACATTTGGTATGGTGTATAGTTTCTTTGGGCCAAAATAGATATAAATGATTCTTATATAAACAAAAACACAGAGACACAGTACATACATGCCCTGGCCATGGCTGTTTATCGATGTAATCTCATAAATATTGGCTAGCACTTTGTACTACAAAGAAACTAATCATTTTGCTTATTCAAGTGCAAATCAATTACTCACGAGGGACAGATAAACTCGTTAATTATCAGATTCTTTAATTCCAATAATAATAGACAGCAATATAAAAAGATGAATAAGAAATGCAAATGAGTTTTAAGCTAAGTGTAACTTTAATTAAAAGTTAAGGTTTTATTTTCGATTAAAAATATGATGAAATTAACTAGAAACATTAAGCTTTAATTTATCGAAATCTTATAAATAAGAACTTCATTTTCTAGCAAGTTTTGAAAGACTGTTATCTAGTAATTATAAAATAATTTATGTAATCGATCGGATCAACCAACTGATCTGTACTACTGTGCCGATGAAATGATGCCGTCACTCCGATCCGTCTCCTTTGACCGGGACAGTTCGACTCTGTTGGAGTTCAAGTCAATTTGACTTTCTCTCTAGACACGGTCGATTATTCTAAAATTGATTGTATAGGTTCTAATTCTAAATGAAAACACATAAGTTAAAGTAACTTACATTGTATAATCAGGACTATAAGCTTAATCAGCATCTATCGCACGACGTACGTTAATTATAAAGTGACAACATGATATGAAAGTGTTATACTTACCGTGATTTTATGGACAGATGACATGACTTGGGCATAACTCCCTTTATCTGATGAGTCAGTGCTGTATCAAGGAACAATCTAGTTATTTAGCCCAGTAGTTCTTGTATTACAAAGCAGCTAACAACGTCGACGCGTGTTTGGGTTTCCAACACAAAGTCAAACGCCTCCAAGCAATCAACATTATCCAATCAGAACTCGTGTTAGAATTGACCAATAGATTTCTCAATGATGTCACTCAGATTTTTAACCAATCAAAATGCATTCTGTTTTAATCATGAATATTTTATTTCCAGTTCAGTATACTTTCAGTTCCCATAGCAACCATATATCTGCGACTTAAAAAATATCTTGGATATAACTTTTTTTTTCGTGAAAATGTCTTCGCTGAGTCCGTGCTCGTCTCCAAATTACAGTATGAATAAAGACAGAGTTCTTGGCAGGATGCATGATCCTCTACCCGAGCATTGGACGCTTGTAAAAGAATGGAATATGGAACGTAGACAACCATTCGAGTCGTGGCGGTCTCTGGCTAATTCACAGATTTTACACATGCATGAAGAAATGAGAAAATCACTGCAATACCATCCAAGGGCTTTATTGAAATGAACTATTGGGATATGTAATGGAATGAAAAAGCAAACACGACAAATACTCAGTGTGCGGTGCATCAACTTGAGATAGATCAGCTGCCAAACAAATGCATTCTTCAATTTCAATTATTTGCATATCGTTTTCTTTGCTGAAAAAGCCAAGGACTACAAGTTGCAGCGCGTTGAACTCCTCAGCGGTTATCAAGCATTGGACACGCTTTTAATGTTTTCCAGTACTGACTTTATGACAAACATTGAGTCACCATTATGCGAGGTGTTGATAATCAATATGTGTACAAAGGATTAGTATATTAAACAAGCGACTGTGTTGACGCTAGTTGATCCTAAACGAGTGAGGTAAATTTGCAAACGAGTTAACACGAAAGAAAATTATGTTTTTATAACTGTTAAATTTTACCTAGACTGTTAAATAGATTTATTAGACTAAAATTATTGGAAGTACTTTTGTATATCGCATGTTTTATGGGCAAATTTAGACCAGACACTGGTACCACAACAAAATAACCTCATATAGGTGACGAACCTGTCAGGTGGGCGCGATGTAGTCTGAACGATCCGTGCACCTTCAAATGGCTTACCATTTTTCGAGATGCATGCGCATTAGATCAGTTGAATTTAGAAAATGTACGCCTCGATCGAGTTTCCACTGGTAAACACTGGCAACATTGTAAAAAGCATTGAGACTTCGGTTAATGCGTTTTTTTAAAGAAATTATTATTATTATTATTATTATTATTATTATTATTATTATTATTATTATTATTATTATTATTATTATTATTATTATTATTATTATTATTATTATTATTATTATTATTATTATTCCGTGGCTGCCAACCTACGCATGCGTGCGAGCAACTAGCTGTGCGCGTGACCAATCATAACTAATAAAACGCACAAAAAGTACATATAGAAGAGAAACTTATAAAAACATAGGAAACATGACAATTTCATATTTCCAGGCTAACTGAATTGTGAAGTAAAAGTGCACATGCATGGCCAGCCATTCAGTTCCCTTGATGTCCGACCCTCTACTCGTCGGCTGATGATTTCACTACAAGGGAAGGTTCCCTTGGCAACGGACATCGCGATATTATGATTTGACCTGATTCATCACCATACGTTACCTTCCTCCTTTTCAAGAAAATCCAGTACAGAATTTGTCTCCAACTTTTACAAACGATTTTTTATCCAGAAGAGAAAAACAGGCAAATGTAATTCATTCCTATTCCGTTGTCAATGTGGTCCAATACGAGGTCCAATATACACGAGGGCAAAAATCCTCATCACGAAACTGGAATTAGGAATAGGGATTCCTTGATTAGAGATCACGACAGAGCTTTCTTATACACATTTTTCACGTACTTTAGCGATGTCAGTCTTTACTTTAAGTTTAAACGATTTAAAAACTGAGTACAGCAATTCCATGAATCTCGCAACGCTAGCGCTTTTGCGTAACTTTCACGGAACTGAAGTATTCCATGTACAAGCTAGAAGCTCATACGTACCTGTTTTTCAACTCTTCGTTGATTTTCTCTGGTATGCTTTGTTGGGAGCCCAAATTGATTGTTTGGACTTGTGTGACTTGCTCGCCGCATTGCATATACACAGTGCCCACACTTGTTCCATGGATGTACTAACTCCGACTTTCTCCATTCAAAACAAACATGGTTCAAGTGATAAGAGAACCAGCTGGAATATTTCTCCTTGTAGATATCAGGGTCCATTGGCGAACTGTAAAAAATGTTAGACAATTGAGTTTAATCTTTTGTTGTGGTGAAAATTGAAAAACCGAGAATTTTATTTCTGACACCCGCATTGAGAAGATAAATGGGTTCTAAGTAATGCGTCACCTATTTATGGGCGTTCTTGGCGCTGATGAATGTTATAAATTTGTGAGATTAATTATAAAGAAAGCAAATAATCCAATAATGATTGAGAATAAGATGTATACCAAAGATATGCACAATAAACTGTCAAAATGTCCAAACAGACAGAGAATTGGCGAAATAGTGTTCCATATTATTGTAAGAATTTCCTACCGATCGATTTTCGTGCTATTTTAATAAATCAGTTAGAAACGGATGAATAATAGTCGCCAAGCAGTTAATTTATCTATTGTTATTTTACAATGCAAGTCCGACTTATGAGTTGGAAAAAAGACTACTGCGACAAGCATTAACCCATACAATAGCGGCAACTCCTAAAGAATAAACTGATTAAAGTATTTGTGAGTGACTACTTTTAAGAACGGTATAGAACGGCTGAGGTTCTTGCAGTTTTATAATTATATTAGTTTGTACATAATTTTATGAGAGGCGACAGGTAAATTTGAAATTCAATTCTGCTCTTAAAAGAACTATAGAGAAAAGAGTTCTCAAGCTTAAAGTTGAATTAAACTGTACAATTGTTCTCAAACTGTTACTTACAAGAGGTTCTGTGTTTGACGGAAGCAGATAAAATGTACTGATAGTCTCCTGCGAATACTGTCACTAGGCAGGTGGATACGACGAACTCTTGTTAAAAATACTAATCTGAATTCATTAACTTTTATGAGTAAACTGACTTCCAGCCCAGAAAAGGCGGATGGATGAATTAAAGAAAGCAAACAACGGTTCCCCGTGTCAAGCTGAGAATGATCATTATGTTCAGACAGTAGCTCAGTTGGGAGTTCTATCATAGAACGAGTCAAGTTCGAGCTCGAGTCAAACACGAGTCACGAGTCAACCACGAGTCAATTTCGAGTCACAAAGAATTATCACATAAACTTATTGATTCCTTTATCAATGAATTATAAATCATAATTTCTCTATCCTACTATTGTTTATCAGTGAAAAGTTTATCATAAAGTAGCTAAAGCCGTATCGTTTCAAGTCTCAAACTAAACCTAAATAAAGTACTTTAGCGGATCAGGTTTTCACAGAAAATAAGCATTACCAGTTTGAAGATTGATTTATTGAAGACACTGAAAAGAACTTCTCGGAAACAACTCAAACTAGTTGACATTAAATTGCTCAAAACGTTCGTCTTTCGAACCAGATTCGCCATCTTGAATTCTCAACACAGGAAGTCCAAACACTACCCAAATTACCCCCCCCCCCCCCCCCCCCCCCCCCCCCCCCCCCAAAACACCTGTTGTCTTATGTAGTGTCCAGTCCGACGCTGATTCTGGTAAGGCTTATTTTCTGTGAAAACCTGATCCGCTAAAGTACTTTATTAGTCGGGCTTCCTGTGGAAGCTCCGACTCTAAAAATGAGAAGTGTTCTTTGTCGTCGTCGTTGACCTCAAATCCAGCACATGCGCCCTGTGCCGGCCGAAGGAGACATGAAGTCTGGCCAAGAAAGACTAGAAAGCACAAACCAATCAGGGAAAGCACCGGAGGTCAAGGGGCCAACATATAAGTCTTTTCTCGTCTAAATCTAAATTTAGATTGAAACAGGACGCTCTAGTTAGTATTGTAGATGCGATCGTTATCTCGTCACGTCCTGTGTATGGAATTTCATGTATTCAGTAGAACTGACATGGTAAATACTCTTGATGATTGTGATATTCTAGAAAAAGCTATTCTTGTGCTGGGAGATTTGATTATTGTACCCCACGACAAACTGATAATCCAAATTGTTATTACAACTATACAAGACCGCTTAGTTGTGACAAGTTCTTGGTATCTTAAATGCATGTGAATAGCAAGAAATCGATCCATAGTGACGGCGGTGACTGTTAAAAATGATGCTATTGTCAAAGGCTGGGTACCTTGATTTACTATGCTAGCACTGATTGTCCATAAGGGAACATTTCTCGTCCACTGCGCAAACATCATAGAAAAATAGGCCGGCTGCACCACAACACCAACACCAAAGTCAGAGATGGCTAAACTAAGAATAAGGATGTAGGAGGGGGTTCGTAAAGACGTCGTCTTCACAAAAGTCAAGATGGTCAAGAAGTTTAAAATGGAAGCCAGGAAGGAGCTCACAGCATTAATGACCATTATCGACACAAAAAAGTTTCGAAAGTGAGCATCTGTTTGCAAACGGAGCATCGCGTCAAATCCTGTTGCTGTTTTCAGTCCCTCTGTTGTTGCATTGTTCGTGTTCATGTTTGGCTGTGACGATTTCAGTGTTTCGATCGGTAAACTTGAATCACTGTAGTTCTGTATTAGATAGTGGTCGTTGCAGAATCTCTAGAAACGATTGTCAAATATGCGTAGACTGGTAATTCACGTGTTCCAATCTTTCTGAACTTGTAGCCCCGAAGTTAAAATACAGCGCTGGATGGATTTCTCAAGTCTGTACGCTTTCAGTTGCTTTACTGCATCAGATGGAAGTCAAACAGTGTGTTCAGCTGGAATTTCGTGTCTGGATATGTATTCTTTCCTAAGGGCGGTTTGACTGATCGGAGGAGATCCCGCGCTTGATCATTGGTGGAAATCGAAGCTCAACGCAAAACTTTTATAATCATTGGGTGATTGACTATTGAGACAGCTGTTGTTATATTTGATAATAGTTATGATGTGTTATTGGGACCTTAATTGAACGAGGAAATAAGCTGGAATCGTGGAATATTCGAGAAGATGGGTTCGTTTGGAAATCCAAAATAGACTTGAAACTTTTGGAAAAATTCAACCAAAACAGTGAAAATGGTGAAAGCGTTCATGTTGGATCCACATAACTTCATTAGTTTACATACATACATACAAAGTTTCAAAGACTTGTTCTTTTAAAGACCAACATTGTTTAATGTCAGTGTAGATTGTGTCTCAATAAAGCTATCGGGACTGTTGAATCAACGTGATCCGGTCGTCTATATGTGCTGTGTGGAAAAGCTTGCATTTGAAGTTGCTTGAAATGGAATATATAATGAGCTAGCTGGTAATTTTCTCTTCGTTTTAGAGGTAATTGGTTTTCGAATTGGTCGTCTTATGCTTACAGCTGGTGTATGTTATCATGGAAATTTGATATACATGTAAAGACGTCGTGTAAATTAAAACAGATAATAAGTTGTAATCTTCCTCGCATGGTGCTCAAATAGGCCATTTCCGAGTTCCTTTTATCTCTGTTTCAAAACGAGTCTACGTGCGAAACCTTTCATATGCAAATATGTTTTCCTTTTTCATGTAAATAAAACTAATTTTCATATGAAAGGTTTCGCACGTAGACTCGTTTTGAAACAGAGATAAAAGGAACTCGGAAATGGCCTATTGTTTTAATTGTAGTTTTACGTGCCATACACTTTTAAAATAATACTGATAAAATTAAAAGCTATAAATTGTTGGTTCCAATCTCACTACATGTATTGAATACTCATCTCTATAGAACATATCAGTATCATTCAATGAAGGAAAACTGTAGATACTCTTGTGGATGATCTGCCAGATCGTGTTGTAACTGTTTCTGGGATGAACACATCAGTTATCATCTTCATCCGTGTCCATCCCAGCTGCCACAGCCTCATCTTCAGAACTGCTTTCTTCGTCATCACTAATAGAGTACTTCTCATTAGTAGCAGTTTGGAGCGAGCGCAGGCTACTTATTAGCTATCTACAATGAATTTAATCTAATTTGCATATATATATTGATACTCTAGACTGTTTTCCCTAAGTGAGGGTTTATCACATAATTTCAAAACTCATAGGACAAAAAAATGATTATCATAGCTGGAAAGAGCTCGTTGAAATGTGAAGTTTGGAACAGATCGCTCCACAAATTACGAAGATATGAATTTTCAAAAATCGAAATTTTGTATGAAAACCTTTGTTGGAGGCAAGAGTTGCCTACCAGCGTAATTTCCAAAGGTTTTCATATAAAATGGCGATTTTTGAAAATTCATAACTTCTCAATTTGTGAAGCGATCTTTTCCAAACTTCACATTTTTACTAATTTCAACGAGCTCTTTCCAGCTATGATAATCATTTTTTGTCCTATGAGTTTTGAAATTACATGATAAACCCTCATTGCCATGTAATCTTGTATACACATTTAGGGTGCAGAATGATTTTTTTTAACTGTTGGGGTTTTTTTTTCTCTGCACCTCCCAGTAGTATTATTAATATCAATATCTATTGTAAATATAATAGATTATTTTCTGGGAAATAATTTTTTTTTTAAACCTTTGATGTGTGACACATCGAAACATGTCTGTAAAATTTAAAAATGTTGTCCTGTAAATCAAGATATTTGTACAGTTGCTATACATGTGGTCTCTTCTCATTGAAAAGCGAGTTTTAACTGACTGATTTTAAAATAATCGACACTTGAGTAGTAGATTACGTTAGTTTAATAATGAATGCTGATTTAATAGTTTTTTTTTTTTTGGTATCAAACAAAGTAGACTTTAATGATTTGATACAATATCATAATTTATATAAATCAAATTCTGATAGAAAGTACTTTTATAGCTAAATTATGGTACTAGTATGTTATGTATTCAGGGCAAGAGAAAATATTGTTGTTTTTTTTTTTTTTTCGATTTATTAATAGTTGTTAATTCAGCAAAAACCCATGTTTAAGAGGATCGTCCTTCTCTAGAGTAAAAGTCGATGTTCCAGTAAAGAATGCCCGCCCACTCACTTCTACTTGAACAGCATCAAACTCGCCACATCGTGTTTCGCTGACTATCCTTGCTTCAAACTTGTCACCAGCTTTGCCTTGGAATGTGTGCGCCGTTGGTTGAGCCCAATCTGCTTCTTTGCATGCATAACGGCAATGCGGGCAGTCACTCCTGTACCACATGGACTCCTATCAAGCTAAAAATAGAAAAAATAGAAATATTACGTGAACTGACGCAAAGCTACAGCGGTTTTTATACACGGACTCGTTTCGGGGGTTTTGTCATCTATCAATCAAATTTCCGAGCCGTATTTCCAATGTTGAACGATTCGGGTGGCGTTTTCCAAGATGGCGCTCTACGCTCGGGATCGGTCGGCTTTCACTCGAGCGGTGTTCGGAAGTTTCCCGACAGAAGTCCCTCGCTGTTCGAGTTCTCCCACAAAACTGGAATTAATTACTGCTTACACAGCGCAGACCTATTTACTGTACGATATTTCATAATATCAAGCTAAACATATAAATACTACGTGAACTGACGGAAAGCTAGCTAATCTCTCTTGACAACTATTATTCTGTACAGACAAAGATGGCGGTCGTTCTTTAACCACAATGCTTTGCAAACCTTACTGATTGACATTTTCCCGGCATCCATCTGTGTAGGAAATCGCGCGACCTCGAGTACAATTCGTGATTATTACACGGACTCGTTTCGGGGGTTTTGTCATCTATCACTCAAATTTCGAGCCGCATTTCCGAGTCGTAGTTGACTGACGATTCGGATGGACGTTTTCAAAGATGGCGCTAGCTATGCGCTCGGGATCGGGTCGGCTTTCACTCGAGCGGTGTTCGGAGGTTTGATTGACAGAAGTCTGCGGTAATAAGTATGAGTTCTACCATGCACAAAAACGGAATTAACTTCTTATAGACCCTATGCATAATTCCGTGTCTTTAAAATAGACAAACTAAAACCTTTACAGTACAAATTGTTTCAGTCATCGGAAAGAGTACTTCAAAATACACAAAATTGGAAAGCTAGGTTGTTATAGACCTAATATTCAAGAAGTTATTACGGATCAAAAACAGAGAGTTTTGTATGTGTTTATCAACCGAGGCCTTTGGAGCCTCGTTTTCATGTTTTTTCACTCAATAAAGTACTCATAACTTCGCAGGAATTTAATATTTCACCTTCAAACTCACAGACTAACTTTCTTGGAGCATTTGCTATCATTGTGCACCATTTTGCTACTTTAAACATAAATGTACAACTATTATGCTAATTAGCAGCGGCCATTTTGCATAGGGTCAACGAGCGTGACCTATTGCCCATTACAAAAAAGAGCAGGGGACTGGGAACGAGTTTATTAGAATTAATGTAATTACGAAATTTAGTTTATGACATGAAACAACATGTTGAAATTATCATATGTGCAAAGTTTGATGTGATTTGAGTGAATTCTGTCGGAATTATAAACTTTTGAAATTTTGAAATTTTACAGTGACAGTAGACAACGCAAAAAAAATACAGAGTTTGTATGGGAAAATGTACATCTTTGATGCCCTCTAGCATCGTCAATATTAAGCCAAAGTTCACCAAACTTTCCAGATTAGCTAAGTTTTGATCTGCTCTGTCAGAAAATGATGCTTATTGAATTAGTTTTTCGGACTTGGTCCCAGTCCCCTGCTCTTTTTTGTAATGGCCAATTCATGTACGATATTTGCATACTGAACGGCGAGAAAATGGTACCAATATCACTAAACGTGGCACAGTTCTTTTACGCGTCCTCACTGTACGATTATTTCTTGGCCATACTATAGTAAGACATTGCATAACGTTTTCGGGCGGAAGGCCAATGGAGGAAAATTCGTTTTCCAATACTGAAAAACATATTCTCGTCAGAACGTAGCCTCACTATAGTTGCGATGTGCAACCAGCGAGCAATTCATGCACGACAACACACGAGTCTGAAATTGAATGTAAATAAAGTTGACATTTAGCCGGTTCCGACAAATTGAAACAATAAATCGAAATTAATAATAATAACATAACCGTTACTATACAAACGCCGGCCGACACTATATGAACAAAGATCTCGAAGCGGCCAGATTTTAATAAGAACGTAATTGCTGTGATTTCTAGAACTGATATTGGGGTTCGCGCGATTCAGTCCTACCTGACCGTTGGCGAAGACAGACACGTTGTTGGTTCCACTACTACACTCGGCTGAGGTTATGATACATCCAGCGATATATACCACGTCTCGTGGATCAGGTTGAGGGAGTTTTACCTGCCTTCTTACGGCTTTCAAAACGTGAATACCAGCTGCCATGATATCTTTGGCGCTAGAAGATCGTAACTTCAACTTCAGCTTCTCTTCGTCCACAACTGCAAGGACGGATCCACTGAACCCTATGTCTAGCGTGATAGTCCCGAACTTTTCTGTCTCGACTTTAAGATCCAAAGCGAAGGCAAACGCTGGGACAGAAACAAAACGAACACGTCCTGATTTGCCCTCGCTTAGCTCTACAAACACCTTGACAATACCACATGGACATTGAATAGAAACGGGAATCTCGCCCACTGTGGAAGCCGGCCCAGTATCGGTGGTCACAAGGCCCCGAGTCAATGGCATATCGACCCAGTGCTATGACTCCATGGCCACACATGGTACTGTAGCCTTCATTATGCATAAATACCACTCCTAGATCAGCTTCCTCCAAATCTGGTTCCACGAGGAGTGCGCCGTACATGTCGAAGTGGCCCCTCGGTTCAGACATGAGAACCTTGCGAAGATGATCGAGGTTTTCTTTGACATATCTTCGCTTTGCAAGGATCGTGTCTTGATTTCGGGATAACCTGAAGTGCATGTCCAGATTTCTACTGTGTTTTGATGTCTCTTCTAGTTCCCCCATTATTCATAGCCCTCGAGCCGGGTACAAGCATGACTACCGAGACTACGGGAGCGAATATCCATGCAGAAGCTTCCTCAAGAGACCATGACTTAGGGTATGGTCTGTTGACTTTTTCCTCGCCCCTTCTTTTTCCATCCCCTCCCCTTTTTCCTCTCTCCTTCCCAGTCCCCTAACGCGGCCAAGCAGACCTGCTCCATTGCCAATATACAGCTATGTACAGCCTTTGGCCGATAGTTGCCTTTCGTCTTTGGCTCCGAAAACATGCGTGGCTTAAAACTAACAAAAGCAAACTTTTTATACTTTTAGAAAGTTTGTCCCTTTCCGTTAAAAATCCCATGTTTATTTCATTGAGATTATTCATTTAGTAAATTTCCTTTACGTGAATTTAGTTGGATGGTATATTTAACAGTGCCTATAAGCCTATTATTTCTCAGAGTAATGTGATTTGAGCTTCGCAATACTGAGTTAAGGGCCGTTTACACGGGCGATTTTATCGGCGATTTTATCGCCGCGAAGTTGCACAAAATTTCGAGCATGTTCGCTGCAATTTTATCGCCGCTAAATCGCCGGTAGTTTGCACGGGGGATTTGTGGTTGCAATAAAATCGCCGATAAAATCTCCCGTGTAAATGACGGTGACGTCAAAGTAGGCATTTATTATTGTTATTATACTAATATTATTAATAGTGTTTACATCCAAGTAGCGCTTTGAACTAAGATAGCAAAAAAGTCTATGGAAATATGAAATGAAAACTAATAAAAGTTTCTGCAGTTTCAAAATGTCAGTAATTTGCACTAGGATGTAATTACTCGTGCCCAGGCCTTAGGCACGAGTATTAAAATGGGACGAGTATTTTTCGGTGTCACAAATCTGCAAAGTTGTGCAATATCCGGTACGGACCATTCGGTACCCAGCATCCCTTGAGACGACTCAGAGACCGCCATTTTGTAATTCATGAGGACGTTGACGACTTTGAGGACGCTTTCAATGATTCATGTGGAAGTTTACGAGCGAAATCTTGCACTTTTTACTCGTCGGAGTGTTAAGATAAGTGTTAAAGACGAGAAGATCTTCAAATTTGAGATCGCCACCCCTTCCATTCGTGAGGGAGCTGTTCTAGCAGCAAAAAAACGAACAGACCAATAGCCAATGTTTCTAAGCAGCCAAAAACCAACAGACCAATGTTTATATGGTATGTTTATATGGTCGCCACCCCTTCCATTCGTGAGGGAGCTGTTCTAGCAGCAAAAAACGAACAGACCAATGTTTATATGGTCGCCACCCCTTCCATTCGTGAGGGAGCCAATGTTCTAGCAGCAAAAAACGAAGAGACCAATGTTTATATGGTCGCCACCCCTTCCATTCGTGAGGGAGCTGTTCTAGCAGCAAAAAACGAACAGACCAATGTTTATATGGTCGCCACCCCTTCCATTCGTGAGGGAGCTGTTCTAGCAGCAAAAAACGAAGAGACCTATGTTTATATGTGATCGCTTCCGTCCAGCGATCGTAATGTACCGCATTTCGAATACAAATACTATTATTTATATCAAAACATTAGCATAGAGCTAGAGGAAAAATATCCCAAGAACAGATTTACGGGCGATTCACCTAGTAACTTCTGTTGCTCTGCTTTCGGGCGAGTCACCTTAAAAGCAGTTGGAATATCAAGTAGAATAAAGCAAGATATGACTGTTATGTTTATTTAGTAGTTACAGAGAGGAAAATACATCCCAAGAACAGATTTACGGGCGATTCACCTAGTAACTTCTGTTGCTCTGCTTTCGGGCGTGTCACCTTAAAAGCAGTTGGGATATGGAAGAATGACAAGATACACATATGAGAGCTTCATGTGTTATCAACATTGTTTGATTATATATTACATATTTGATTAGCAGCGAATTAATGTTACTTATTGCAGTAATTGTGACGAAGACGAACGAATTTATGAGTTTTCCAATACTGTCGAATCCTTCAGTAGAATAAAGCCATGTTAAACTGAGTCCCTCAATCCGGCGCAGAAGGTCAAAATGGAGTGGAGACGTATACACGTCTTCTTTCCAGCTCTTCCACGATCGAACCATTTACAAGGACATTTAATTTGGCGCCATTTTTGTCAATAAAACCTTGTATTTCTTATTTAAAACGCTCAGAAAAAGTTGAATTCATGAACGTTTTGGGTCATACCACAGATCTCGGTGAAAATTCGGCTTACCACCGCTTTAGCATGCAGTTTCGTAGGGTTTTTTGTGGAGCTTACTGTTGATCTATTTATACCTTCTTCGATGTCTGATATTGCACCATACTTACCTGACCTATACATGTATACCTGATTTGGGCTTGTCACATCTTTCTCAGTCATTCGGCTTGTATTCCGGCTCAGTTGTACAAAATCCGCATCATAAAATGCATGCTACGACGGTACTGCACGAATAGATCTTTGAATTTCGCGCGGACAAGCGAAGAAACAAACAACTATATATCATGTTAGCTATTACTTTACTAAATGCCAATCAAACTCACAACCGATAACCAATAAAAATATAGCAACTGACGCTGCCTGGCAACTCCGTACAGACTTGTACATTTGACATAAGACAGGTACATATGCACGCAAGCGAGGTCTTGCTTTATACTGACCGGTTTTCAATTTATTGTTCTTTTTAATACTTTTAAAATTGGTTCTACCGAAAGTACCCCAATTAGGTTCAGACCGGCCCTCACGGCACACTGAGTAATTTCAAAACCATAAGCAAATCAGTGCCTGTGACAGTCGTTTGATCAGTTTATTCAATAGCACTGTTGACAGAAGGATTTCAGATATCTAACCAATGCGTTATAATCCGCTAATAGTTCAGTGGTTTTTATACAAAGGGAATAGGTTCTCCTGCTGTGCAACTTCTGACTTTCAAAGACAGAAATTTGAAACCTTTCTTGGACAACGTAGTTACTAAAACCCGGAACCAGCCACAACGACCCACAACGACCCCACAACGATCCACAACGACCCACAACGATCCACAACGACCCACCAGTGATACCAAATATTATTAAACGATACAAAATCTCAAAAGTAAACAAGACCAAAATTCCCGGCACTCGCCGAATCGCCATTTGAACTCCAGTTACCGGTTTTACAAGTAGTTTCTTTGAGATGTGCTCATTCGGCGATAAAGCCGTACTTATTCCTTATACTGAATAAAAATACGAGATTCTGTTTAAAGAATTTCATAAAAATTATATCCACGATTTGTGCTGATCTCGGGTTCTGTGTCGGTTCTGTGGCTAAAATGAAAACAATCAGGCGTTCCGCTACTGACATTTTGACATGTGAATGTGAACTGCATGAGACGACTTCGTTTATCCCTTATGTGGGAATAGTTCAGTCCGTAGTCATGGATGCATGATCAAGGTAAACCTGTTGTTGCTTGAGAATAAATACATTATTATATCATCACTAAAATCATTGGTACCGAAAATAATTTCATTTTGTGTGTGTCTGATTGGACTATTACACTTTATCAAGTAATTTTTGTTTCACGGGTTAAGTAAAATAACTCTATTAGCATTAAAAACGTAATGTTTTCTTACCTTGATCATCCATGACTACGGACTGAACTACATGTATTCCCACTGCACGAGAGATAAACGAAGTCGTCTCATGCAGTAAAATGTCTCACATTCACATGTCAAAATGTCAGTAGCGGAACGCCTGATTGTTTTCATTTTAGCCACAGAACCGACACAGAACCCGAGATCAGCACAAATCGTGGATATAATTTTTATGAAATTCTTTAAACAGAATCTCGTATTTTTATTCAGTACAAGACGCTCAATGAGCGCACACTCGGGCTTATGAAAAGGACAATGTCAGTTGCGTGAGGAGAGACCTGACAATGACTGACAGTTGCGTGACGAGGGAGACTATATGTCTGCCAGATGAAGGGCTATACGATCTCGATTTACGAACTATTGACCTTGCTTTCCTTAAATGCTTTGATGTAGTTTTGAAGTACGATTTTTACGATTCCTTTTCCTTCTGAATTTTTCAAACGTGGAATAAAATAAACATCCATCATGAGTTACTGAAAATAACTCGACTGGCTCGACTGTTTGCATGACTTCTGTACATATAGCTTTCTGTCAATAGATGGAGTTATACATGACCGGCGTTGGTCGTGAGTTTAATTATAACAAGAGTCCGCGGAGATCTTTATCTATGAGTCAGACACAATTCTCCCTCGTCATTGAGCGTCTTCTTCTGTAATAGATCCCTAAAATCTAAGGACGTTTTGATTTCGATTGTATTTTTGCCGTTCACTGACCTGTTTTGAGCGTGGAAATTCGGTTTTAAATCAACGGTTCTAAAATTAGGTCGCCTAATAGATGTATGACTCAGATAAGGATCACTTTACAACTGTCATCTTACTGAAAAGAACACGAATTTTTTCAAACGTGGAATAAAATAAACATCCATCGTGAGTTACTGAAAATAACTCGACTGGTTCGATTGTTTGCATGACTTCTGTACATATAGCTTTCTGTCAATAGATGTTGCTACATCGCTGGTCGTGAGTTTAATTATAAATACTCAAGGACATAACTGTACACGTAATATTACAATTAAGCAACAAACATCGCATAGCGAGGTCATGTTCATTTGCTTTTCAATTCATTTTTGGATATGAGTTCGAGTTCGTGGAAAGGCGTTATAGAACAGCCGATAAAACACGGGCTTTAAACAGGCTCATTTCACAGACAAAAGCATACGGCTATTCGTGTGGGCCCACTCTGAAAGATGTCGTTTCATTTATAACAAAAGCAAACGCGCCTTAGCTTCATCGTGGAATGATCAACTACAATCCTGAACTTAATAGCTTGAAGATCTATGATGAGAAATCTTGAAACTCGATAGGATCAAATACATCGCATTCTTCGCATTTTTTTGTCATTCCTTCACCTGAAAAAAAAAAATAATAATAAAAAAGAAAAAAAAGAAAGTGTATTTTCTAACTCGGGCTTCCTTCGGAAGGGCCCGAGTAATAAGGAATAAGTACGGCTTTATCGCCGAATGAGCACATCTCAAAGAAACTACTTGTAAAACCGGTAACTGGAGTTCAAATGGCGATTCGGCGAGTGCCGGGAATTTTGGTCTTGTTTACTTTTGAGATTTTGTATCGTTTAATAATATTTGGTATCACTGGTGGGTCGTTGTGGATCGTTGTGGGTCGTTGTGGTCGTCGTTGTGGATCGTTGTGGGTCGTTGTGGCTGGTTCCGGGTTGAATTAAACACCATTCGAATTGAAAACAACTAGCAAACTGTATGTGTAAGGTATATTTAGAGCTCAATATTATCGAATAAATATTTTAGAAGCGAAATACTGGCTCATGTCGACGAAATCAATGAATAGCACAGGGAGCCCAAGCGCCCTCAGGCCCGGACTCGGAGAAATCAAACTAATTTCGACGGTATGCCTGTGCTTTAACAGCTATCCCATGGATCTTTACGGCACTGAAAGATGGATGTCTGAGCTTTAGTTTGATGCCAAAACATGCAGCAGTTCGGTTAAAATGTCCAAGTTTCAAGGTTCATTACTTCACAAGATGACTCTATTACAACTCCCAAAAAGTGTAAAGTTTGAAGTCAAAAAGGAAAGGTTTATAGAGCAGTAAACCAGTTTAATTTAATGGATCTAGAAGAACTAATATGTCTATTATAGAGGGTCACCAATAGGGGTTCTCGGTTCCCGCCATCCCGCTCTATTTTGCTGGCAGTCCCGCCATCCCGCTCGTTTTTATATTAAAATCCCGATCCCGCCAAGGATTCGACAATTTCAGTTTCTGGATTAATTATTAAGTATTGATAAAAGCAAAGTAAACAAACGCTGGTACGTACGTGTTTTTATTTAAATTATTGCTGTAATTCTTCCGACTGTTTCTTTTAAAGATTTTAGTTTTTTTATCTTCCTTGAAACTCTGGGCCCTGAATTTTTCCTTTCGTAGAAAGTCATTGCCGCTCGTCCCCTTTTCATAATAAATTGCCACACAATGTATTCACGTGGATAAAGTTTGAACCCTTCCCTTACATCTAGGGCTTCGACGGCTTCGGGCTGCATGGTCTTTGAACGGGTCTTTGAGGCCAAACTAGCCATTGAAGGTCGTTAATATAATTGTTATGATGACCAAAATGCCGGTTTGAGTTAAAAGGTCAAAGGTAATCTAAAGGATGAGACTATAAATAGAAGATGTCGAAGATCACTTTTATATATTTGTTGAATGGTAAAGGAGTAATTATAAAGCACGTTGTGAGATCTTGTGATGCTCTGTGACCTCTGTGACATGATATGACTTTTTAAAAAATATATTCTTTTTATGTGACGTCTGTGACGTCATGTCCAGATAAACGGAAATCAAAACGTGACTTGGTAAAAAAGTGATAATGGATTCGATGACAACGACAAAGAAGTCTATTCATACGCTGATCAATAATTAACTGATGATAAGTCAATTTTAATCCCGTATCCCGCTAGCTGCAAACACTTACGATTCCCGAATCCCGGCGCCTTAAAATCACGAAATCCCGCTACCGCTCGTAATTGAGAATCCCGCTTCCCGCTCTGTTTTAAGTTCGCATCCCGAATCCCACCTTTAAAATAAGGCCGATCCCGCGTCCCGCCAAACCTATTGGGGACCCTCTATTATACGAATCCACCTGGGAAAATTTGATGAAACAATGGATTATCTTGCAATCCGGCCAAGACTCACATCGATTGAACCGATTGATGACCAATTTGTCAATGATTTGGTGATCATGTATGTCGCTTTGCGTGAGAATTGTAGTATTATAGAAAACTGAATAAAAGAAAGGTAAGGAACTTGATTTTGAATGTTATTTGTCTTCATATACGTTAAAAAGATATCGAAGAAACTATATCCACCTGGGAAAATGAGAAATATTGAACGGGTACGTTTATATTTTTGCTATGGTTTGAACAAACATATACATTTCTTTGTAAAAATTATTCGTTAATTTGATTCTCACTTGGGTGAAACCGCTGACTGGCTGCCGATCAGGATGACCGGAATTTCTGGCCATGAACTACGTCTTGCGCGTAAAGCTTGTCGTGAGTATGGTCGAATTGACCCTCAAGGTCAGGTTTGTGTTGTCACACAATCAGTAGATTTTTCGACTAAAAGGTAAGTAAAACGAAAGTTTTCGACATTCTTCAATGAAAGTATAACTGCTTTCACTTTTAAAGACTTTTCGAGGCCATTCCAGCTAATAATAATGAAGAATTACTAACAAAAGTAGCGACTACTTGCGAAGGCGTGCAGTCGTGCGAATCGACCGGCGAAATGTAAACATCGACTTTTGAAGTGGGAAAAAGCTCAAAACAGTATGTTTTCTCGAGTCACAGAAGTTGCTACGAGCACAGCTTGTCACCTTTCGTTTTTACTACTTATTTGCTGAATTATTTTGTTTTTCGGTGCTTTTTTTTATCCCTCTTTTATCAGTGAAGAAAAAGTGCTTGATCGCTAATCCGCTATCAAAACAACTCAATGTCTCAATTCTCTAGGGTACGTGATACAAAACACGGCAATTAAAAGCGTATTTTTCTAAGTTTCAATAGTAAATAAGTGATATTTTAATTATTAGTAACCTAAATATTTTAATTATTAGTAACTGATAAAAGAGGGTTTTTTGCTGCTAGAACAGCTCCCTCACGAATGGAAGGGGTGGCGACCATATAAACATATATTGGTCTGTTTCGTTTTTTTTGCTGCTAGAACAGCTCCCTCACGAATGGAAGGGGTGGCGATCTCAAATTTGAAGATCTTCTCGTCTTTAACACTTATCTTAACACTCCGACGAGTAAAAAGTGCAAGATTTCGCTCGTAAACTTCCACATGAATCATTGAAAGCGTCCTCAAAGTCGTCAACGTCCTCATGAATTACAAAATGGCGGTCTCTGAGTCGTCTCAAGGGATGCTGGGTACCGAATGGTCCGTACCGGATATTGCACAACTTTGCAGATTTGTGACACCGAAAAATACTCGTCCCATTTTAATACTCGTGCCTAAGGCCTGGGCACGAGTAATTACATCCTAGTGCAAATTACTGACATTTTTGAAACTGCAGAAACTTTTATTAGTTTTCATTTCATATTTCCATAGACTTTTTTGCTATCTTAGTTCAAAGCGCTACTTGGATGTAAACACTATTAATAATATTAGTATAATAACAATAATAAATGCCTACTTTGACGTCACCGTCATTTACACGGGAGATTTTATCGGCGATTTTATTGCAACCACAAATCCCCCGTGCAAACTACCGGCGATTTAGCGGCGATAAAATTGCAGCGAACATGCTCGAAATTTTGTGCAACTTCGCGGCGATAAAATCGCCGATAAAATCGCCCGTGTAAACGGCCCTTAACTCAGTATTGCGAAGCTCAAATCACATTACTCTGAGAAATAATAGGCTTATAGGCACTGTTAAATATACCATCCAACTAAATTCACGTAAAGGAAATTTACTAAATGAATAATCTCAATGAAATAAACATGGGATTTTTAAACGGAAAGGGACAAACTTTCTAAAAGTATAAAAAGTTTGCTTTTGTTAGTTTTAAGCCACGCATGTTTTCGGAGCCAAAGACGAAAGGCAACTATCGGCCAAAAGGCTGTACATAGCTGTATATTGGCAATGGAGCAGGTCTGCTTGGCCGCGTTAGGGGACTGGGAAGGAGAGAGGAAAAAGGGGAGGGGATGGAAAAAGAAGGGGCGAGGAAAGGAAGTCAACAGACCATACCCTAAGTCATGGTCTCTTGAGGAAGCTTCTGCATGGAGTGGTTTGATTCGCTCCAGTTCGTAGTCTCGGTACGTCTTGTTTTATTGCTTGCTACCCGGCGATCTCTTACTGTAGAGGGCTGATTGAATAATGGGGGAACTAGAAGATGACATCAAGATCACCACAGTAGAAATGCACACCGCTGGACAGCCTCTGCGAATTATAACTTCAGGTTATCCCGAAATCAAGGGCGACACGATCCTTGCAAAGCGAAGATATGTCAAAGAAAACCTCGATCATCTTCGCAAGGTTCTCATGTCTGAACCGAGGGGCCACTTCGACATGTACGGCGCACTCCTCGTGGAACCAGATTTGGAGGAAGCTGATCTAGGAGTGGTATTTATGCATAATGAAGGCTACAGTACCATGTGTGGCCATGGAGTCATAGCACTGGGTCGATATGCCATTGACTCGGGCCTTGTGACCACCGATACTGGGCCGGCTTCCACAGTGGGCGAGATTCCCGTTTCTATTCAATGTCCATGTGGTATTGTCAAGGTGTTTGTAGAGCTAAGCGAGGGCAAATCAGGACGTGTTCGTTTTGTTTCTGTCCCAGCGTTTGCCTTCGCTTTGGATCTTAAAGTCGAGACAGAAAAGTTCGGGACTATCACGCTAGACATAGGGTTCAGTGGATCCGTCCTTGCAGTTGTGGACGAAGAGAAGCTGAAGTTGAAGTTACGATCTTCTAGCGCCAAAGATATCATGGCAGCTGGTATTCACGTTTTTGAAAGCCGTAAGAAGGCAGGTAAAACTCCCTCAACCTGATCCACGAGACGTGGTTATATATCGCTGGATGTATCATAACCTCAGCCGAGTGTAGTAGTGGAACCAACAACGTGTCCGTGTCTTCGCCAACGGTCAGGTAGGACTGAATCGCGCGAACCCCCAATATCAGTTCTAGAAATCACAGCAATTACGTTCTTATTAAAAATCTAGCCGCTTCGAGATCTTTGTTCATATAGTGTCGGCCGGCGTTTGTATAGTAACGGTTATGTTATTATTATTAATTTCGATTTATTGTTTCAATTTGTCGGAACCGGCTAAATGTCAACTTTATTTACATTCAATTTCAGACTCGTGTGTTGTCGTGCATGAATTGCTCGCTGGTTGCACATCGCAACTATAGTGAGGCTACGTTTCTGACGAGAATATGTTTTTCAGTATTGGAAAACGAATTTTTCCTCCATTGGCCTTCCGAAAACGTTAGTCAAGTACTATAGTATGGCCAAGAAATAATCGTACAGTGAGGACGCGTAAAAGAACTGTGCCACGTTTAGTGATATTGGTACCATTTTCTCGCCGTTCAGTATGCAAATATCGTACATGAATTGGCCATTACAAAAAAGAGCAGGGGACTGGGACCAAGTCCGAAAAACTAATTCAATAAGCATCATTTTCTGACAGAGCAGATCAAACTTAGCTAATCTGGAAAGTTTGGTGAACTTTGGCTTAATATTGACGATGCTAGAGGGCATCAAAGATGTACATTTTCCCATACAAACTCTGTATTTTTTTGCGTTGTCTACTGTCACTGTAAAATTTCAAAATTTCAAAAGTTTATAATTCCGACAGAATTCACTCAAATCACATCAAACTTTGCACATATGATAATTTCAACATGTTGTTTCATGTCATAAACTAAATTTCGTAATTACATTAATTCTAATAAACTCGTTCCCAGTCCCCTGCTCTTTTTTGTAATGGGCAATAGGTCACGCTCGTCGTTGACCCTATGCAAAATGGCCGCTGCTAATTAGCATAATAGTTGTACATTTATGTTTAAAAGTAGCAAAATGGTGCACAATGATAGCAAATGCTCCAAGAAAGTTAGTCTGTGAGTTTGAAAGGTGAAATATTAAATTCCTGCGAAGTTATGAGTACTTTATTGAGTGAAAAAACATGAAAACGAGGCTACAAAGGCCTCGGTTGATAAAACACATACAAAACTCTCTGTTTTTGATCCGTAATAACTTCTTGAATATTTAGGTCTATAACAACCTAACTTTCCAATTTTGTGTATTTTGAAGTACTCTTTCCGATGACTGAAACAATTTGTACTGTAAGGTTTTAGTTTGTCTATTTTAAAGACACGGAATTATGCATAGGGTCTATAAGAAGTTAATTCCGTTTTTGTGCATGGTAGAACTCATACTTATTACCGCAGACTTCTGTCAATCAAACCTCCGAACACCGCTCGAGTGAAAGCCGACCCGATCCCGAGCGCATAGCTAGCGCCATCTTTGAAAAACGTCCATCCGAATCGTCAGTCAACTACGACTCGGAAAAGGCGGCTCGAAATTTGAGTGATAGATGACAAAACCCCCGAAACGAGTCCGTGTAATAATCACGAATTGTACTCGAGGTCGCGCGATTTCCTACACAGATGGATGCCGGGAAAATGTCAATCAGTAAGGTTTGCAAAGCATTGTGGTTAAAGAACGACCGCCATCTTTGTCTGTACAGAATAATAGTGTCAAGAGAGATTAGCTAGCTTTCCGTCAGTTCACGTAGTATTTATATGTTTAGCTTGATATTATGAAATATCGTACAGTAAATAGGTCTGCGCTGTGTAAAGCAGTAATTAATTCCAGTTTTGTGGGAGAACTCGAACAGCGAGGGACTTCTGTCGGGAAACTTCCGAACACGCTCGAGTGAAAGCCGACCGATCCCGAGCGTAGAGCGCCATCTTGGAAAACGCCACCCGAATCGTTCAACATTGGAAATACGGCTCGGAAATTGATTGATAGATGACAAAACCCCCGAAACGAGTCGGTGTATAAAAAAACGCTGTAGCTTTGCGTCAGTTCACGTAATATTTCTATTTTTTCTATTTTTAGCTTGATAGGAGTCCATGTGGTACAGGAGTGACTGCCCGCATTGCCGTTATGCATGCAAAGAAGCAGATTGGGCTCAACCAACGGCGCACATTCCAAGGCAAAGCTGGGTGACAAGTTTGAAGCAAGGATAGTCAGCGAAACACGATGTGGCGAGTTTTTTTTTTGATGCTGTTCAAGTAGAGAAGTGACGTGGGCGGGCATTCTTTACTGGAACATCGACTTTACTCTAGAGATGGACGATCCTCTTAAACATGGTTTTTTGCTTGATTAACAACGATACTAAATCAAAAAAATATATATATATGTGTATAGAGGAAATGTAGCGAAGAAGAAGAGAAGCAATTAATTATGTTAATAAGATTTTTTCTCCTCTGCCCCTGAATACATATACATTATACCTAGTACTCATAATTTAAGCTAATAAAAGTACTTTCTATCAGTATTTGATTTATATAAATTATGAGATTGTATCAAATCATTAACGTCTACGTTGTTTGATACCTTGTTGAACCAAAAACAAAACAAAAAAAAAACTATTAAATCATCATTCCAATATATTAAAGCTAACGTAATCTACTACTCAAGTGTCCGATTTATCTTAAAACAGTCAGTTTTAAAAACTCGCATTTTCAATGAGAAGCGACCACAAGGTATAGCAACTGTACAAATATCTTTGATTTACAGGAACAACATTTTTAAATTTTTACCAGACATGTTTCGGGGATGTTCACACATCAAAGGTTTAAAAAAAAAATATTTCCCAGAAAAATAATCTATTATTATTTACAATTAGATATTGAATAATACTACTGGAGGTGCAGAGAAAAAACCAACACCGGGGTTAAAAAAATCATTCCTGCACCCTAATGTGTTACTAAGATACATTGCAATGAGGGTTTTATCATGTAATTTCAAAACTAATAGGAAAAAATGATTATCATAGCTGGAAGAGCGCGTTGAAATTAGTAGAAATATGAAGTTTGTCAAAGATCGCTTCACAAATTGCGAAGTTATGAATTTTCAAAAATCGAAATTTGAACCCAGTACATGTTGACGTAAAACTACAATTAAAAAACAATAGTCCATTTCCGAGTTCCTTTTATCTCTTGTTT